>PVKA01000734.1:0-113470 GCA_004027165.1 Ctenomys sociabilis
TAATTATTGAATCTTTGATATAATTCAGCTACATAAAAACCTGTAAATATAATATCATGTATGTACCTTGTACAATACCAAAACGTTATGAAAACAGTTTGCAATGTATTATTTCATCGACTCTGTATGGTTATGGTGTTTTGAAACTGTCTGATTGACATTTGTATTTCAATAAAATAAAAATAAATGGAAAAAAAAATAAAATAAAAGGGATAAGATATAAAAAAAATTGAGTAGAAAGGTTGGAAGCTAGACTTTTACTATTTTCATGTATTTAGAGCTGCATTCAGTACCCTTTACAGTTTTCACAATTATTTAATTTATGGATTTGTGTCTTTGAAATTAAAAAATAGCATTTTGTCTAAACCCACATTTTAACTGTGCTTAGATATTTTCTGTTAGCGAAGGGAACTGCCTTTTTGGACTATCTGAGTTTATTTTTCATTGGTTGCTTTACTAAGGCTCATCAAATGTGTTTGCTCTGCGGAGCTACAGTGGATTAATCCTGAATAAGTAATTTGGAAATGTTTTCATTCATTCCTATGGAAGCCATCTATTTGGATTTTCATACATCAAGATCATAGAGATTTGTCCCAGTCCAATTGCACCCTTCTTAGTCACAGCAGTGTCGGCTTACATGTTAAGGGCATGGCTTTGCTCCGATGGCCCTTCAGAACTCCACAACTGGCGTGGAACACTGCCACTAACAGAATGTGTCTTTTGAAGTCCTGGGAGTTAGGTTTCTACAGATTAGTGAAATCTTTCTTGGTGAAACCAGACCTTTGGAAGTTATTAACACTGTCTCTGCTGCTACCTATCCCCTCTTTTCCATTGCCCACTGGATCTGCCTTTGCTGGCATTTTAGAAGGTCCAATTTCAATCTGAGAGTAAGTCAGTGTCTTAAGGAATGCATACCAGGGAGGCATTTCTTGACTTTTTTACTCCTAAATAGAGTCTAGGAAATAAAATTACTTGCTTTTTAGTGACAAATCCTTGCTTTTTTAAATTCTCAAAATATCTCTTCTGCTTCCAACATTATACTTTGCCCTCATACCCCTCCCCAATGTTTAGGGCTGTTTAGGTCAGGGTCTCTTTTCTTTCCTCAAGGTCTCCAGGGCTCCGGTGTGCTAGTTGATCCTGAGGGTCACATCATGGGGACTTTCTGGGACTGTGCACCATGCTTAAAAGGAGTCTAACTCATTTGGAAATTGAAGCCTGAACGTTTTTAGGAAATAGAGCCCTCCACCTATGTTCTTTCCATTTAAAAAATTTAAGTTGTTTTTGTACACAATTATTTCTTAAAACATTGGTCAGGCACAACTGATTCATGATATATGAGTATCTAATATATAAAAAGATTATATTGTGTTCTTATCAATTTCATGAGATAATGTACCAATATATATCCATTTTGCAAAATGCTTTTTTTCCTTTTCAAATATGCCTAGTGGTCTAATTATACTGCATTTCTTTTTTTTTTAATAAATTTTATTGAGAAACAAATAGAAATGAGACAGTTTCAAGAACAATTAATAGGACAGTTTAAATAATTAACACACTGCCTATCGTTATATTGTATTTCTTTAGATACATCTTTATATTTAAATTCTGTGTCTTATTATGATCACGTAATACATTTTAAAAAACCACCCTGGTAATATTGTTTTTAATCAGCATATTTAATTCATTTGTCTGTAAAAATATTGCTGATGCATTCTGGTGTTCAAGTTCTATTTTGACATTTGCTTTGTATTTAGTGTGTTTATAGTTTTCCTTTTTTGAATTAATTGCATAATTATATTATTTCATTTTTCCCATTTTATTCATTGTACATTATTATTATTATTAATGTAGAGATCATAATGTCCATCCTTGACTTATAAAATTTTCCCTAATAGCTTTTAATACTCTGTTCTTTGGTTGAATTTCTGTGATCTTGATTATTATGTGTCTAGGTATATGTTTATTTTGATTATGGCTAATTGGAGTCTTAACGGTCTAACTTACCTGTATGTTAGATTGTTTTCCCATGCTTGGGAAATTTTCTGCTACTACTTTTGCAAATAGTATTTTTAGGCCATTTGTGTTGACTCCTAATGTTTGGTTGACACCTATCAGTCTTATGTTTTTTTATTTCCATCATCTTGCAGCTGCCAAATTGTCATTTCCTGGTTGTTTGTTATTTTTAAGAGGTCTTTGCTTTTACTAGCTGCAATGCTATCTTTGAGGTCTGAAAGTCTATCTTCAGTTTCCTTTAAGCAGTTTTGCCAGCCTTCCACGGAATTCTTAATTTTCTGAATGTCTGTTTGAATCTGTTTCATATATTCTAATTATTTTCTGTATTATTCATTCAGTGTTTACATGGCTGGGGTGGGCAACAATAGGCTGCCCCTTCCCCTAGATGGAGGAAGGTGCATGCCCTGCCACCCCAGCCCCTCTCCGATCCAGATCCATACTCACAAGTGAAATAAATCAGACCCGCGTCTGTAACCATCTATTGTCTCCCTAGTGGAAGAACCTGAAAAAGTAAATGAAATACAAAAGATACAATAGCTGCTGTACAAAGGAAAGAAACTAGAATGACTGGGGTGAGAGTAAGGAGAAAACAGAAAGAAGGAAGGATAAAAACAGGTTCACACAAAATAGCTTGGATAATTGTATGGCTGGTTTCTAGTGGTCTGTTGAAAAGAACAGCTCATGCTTAAAATTTTGCTTTGTTTTTCTTTTTAATTTTTGTGAACAAGTTTTCATGTTTATATGTGATAATCTGTACAACTAATTTGAAAATAGCAATATGCTGTATAAGAACCAACTACACAAAATTCTTACCATTTTGTTTAGTGAAATTCTATTGTTTCCAATTTGTTTTTACTATTTGTTGTTCTCTTTAAGTTTTTTCCTTTTGTCTGTTTCCATGTATTTCTAGAGCTTAGAACATTTGCATTGTTATTACTGCCTTTGTCTTATTTATTTATTTATTTATTTATGTTTGCAGAACTGGGGATTGAACTCAGGCCCTTATGCTTGCAGGGAAACACTTATTCCACTGAGCCATCTCTCTCTTGTTTGTCTTTGGGTTGTTTCTTTTTACACATTAGTTGGTGACGAATTTTCAGCTTTACAAGAATTCACAATTATTTTTTATCATGCCAGTATTCATTTACAGTTATGCTTGTATTTTTACTTCCTGTAGTTTTTATTCTCTTCCGGTACTTTTCATTCTCCACTTTTTGTTCCTATCTGTGATCATTTGACTTTTGTCTGAAAATTTCCCTTTGGTATTTTTTTCAGTGCAGATCTATGCCTAATGAACTCTTAATTTTGTCCTTCTGAAATTGTCTTCTGTTCATTTTCAATTATAAGGAATGTTTTCACAAGATTTGGAATTCTGGGATGGTTTCTATTTTATTCCAGCACTGTGACAATAGTGTCCTAATGTAGCTGGATATAATGTTCCATCATATCTATTAGGAACTAAATTCAAAACCACATTGTTTCATCATTGAAAATAAAATGACTTAATTTTCCCCTAGTTATTTCCGAGATATTTTTCTGTGGTTTTCAGGAGTTTTACTATAAGTTTTGTGTTGCATTTCAGGAATATACTTTTGTGGTTTTCCTTTTTATGATACTGCTGTGAGCTTTTTGAATCTGTGTATCAATGTCACTTAATAGTTTCGGAAAATTCTTGGGCAGTATCTTTTAGAATATCACTTTCCAATGATTCCATCTTCTGTTTGAAGCTATAGTGACACACTTTGAGCATATCTCAGAAGTTTCTTTCACTTCTATGTATTTTGTTTATTCATTGCTTTCTCTGTACTTCATTTATATATATTTTTATATTGTTTTCTTCCAGTTTACCAATTCTGTGCGCTGTTGTACTATCTTCTGCTAATGTCAATCACTGAAACCTCAGTGGAAGATACTTTTAATTTTTGTTTCACAACAACTATTTGGTAATTTCAAAAATTAGATTCTAATCTCATGGTACAATCTTTATTTTGTGTACTTTTCCTATATTTTACTAACATATTTTTTTAAAAAATTAATTATTTATTTATTTGATACAAAGTCTAGTTATGCAGATCAGGCTCATAGTGATTCTCCTATCTCAGCTCCCCCACGTGCTGGGATTACAGGTATGCACCGCTGCAGCTGGATTCAGTGGCTGGCACAGCATACCCAAGGCTCCGCAGCTAGCACAGCATGTGGGACCAGAGATTGAATTTTGGTCTTTATAATTGCCAGGCAGGCCCTTAGACTACTGAGGTATTTTCCCAACCCTTTACTATCATATTTATCATAGTTACTTATTTACTTTCTAACATGAAAATATGGATCGGGAGTAGCTCTATTTCCATTCTCTGTATTGTTTTGTTGATTATAGATTATGTGATATGTCTGCCTCATTTTCAGCTGAATGAAATACTTTGCATATGAAAGAATTCTAGACTGCATATGATTTTATTTTCTATCAGTGATATTTCCCTTGTCTTCTATTATACAAGGTAGGAGATCTTCAGATCAATTCAATCAGGGCAGGGGTTTGGTAGTTTCGAGGAGCTTATTGACACAATTTTGGATTTTTCTGCTCCCTGGGGAATATCCTCCCAAGGTTTGGCTGAAGATCTAACCTTTGTCTTCTCTGCTTTGAAGTTTACAGGAAATTTGCATCTTTCCTCAGAGATTTTTCAACTCAACCCCTCATCCTTTCAATTCATGTAATGATGAAGTTTACAAATGTCTTGGGGTAGTGAGAAATTCTCGGCTGGAAGCTGCTCTTTTCACCTCATAAATCTAATTTTAAAGCATTTGAGGTTGTTGGATTTTTTTTTTTCTGCTTTCTGGAAAGTTTTGGTCTAGCTCTCCCTCTTCCATAACTCCAAAAGTTCTTTTTAAAGAGAGAAGACCTTGTTTAAAATTCCTTAAGGTTTAATTTTGTTTTGTTTTGTTTTTTGTCCTACTTATTTTGCATGATAGCTAAAACCTTTGCTGGTTTCTCTTTCTCAGAGTGGTCTTCTGCTCAGCCAATGCTAGTCAGCTCACGGCCAGACCTGCACACATGTTCTAAACAAACAAACAAAAAAAATTAGTGATCATCATTGGCTTGCCTTGGAACAATGTTCCGCTCACGAATTTAGATAAGTCTAGTTCTAATTGTTTCTGTAACTTCCTAATATCTCAAAACATGTTTTGAAAAACCCCTTATCTTCACATAGTGGTCATCTTGGTCTTTATTACAGCATTAATCTGGAGATGATTAGAGTAATATCTTTGATCTAGCATTTTGCCATATAAAAATGGCTTAGTTTCTTTTTCTGTATTTGTAAGGATAAACTTTTAAACATTAATGGAAAGAAAAAGTACTACTGATTTTTTTAAATCTACCATAGTCTTCCCTGACTCCATTAGTTGGCTGCAAACCCATCCTTTTGGGGATCCCCACCTCACCTTATTTGTACATTTTTTATTGCATACATACTTTGCAGTATAGTTACTTATTCATATTTAAATTCTACACTGGAAACATCGAAGAGCTTTGTTCACAGTGAAAGGAATAAATGAATAAAAGACTGACAACAGAATACTGAGAACTCTTTGCTTTCTTGGGATATGAAGAGGGCTATTCCATGTACTTTGTGAACAATATTTCTGAGCAGGAAGCCAGAGCGACATTAGTCCTATCCCGTGTGTGTATTGGGGTAAAGATTTTTCATAATACTAGGTTAGAATTCTGGATTTCAAAGACAATAATTGGAGAAACATGATTAATGTTACAAAGGCAGCTAGTTGGGGGGAATTACAGACCCCGTAATAAAGACTGTTGTAGTGCTGGGCGTGGTGGTGCATGCCTGTAATCCCAGCACTTGGGAGGCTGAGGCAGGAGGATTGTTGTGAGTTTGAGACCAGCCTGAGCTACAAAGTGAGCTTAAGGCCAGCCTGAACTGCATGGTGAGACCCTGTCTCAAAAAGACAAAAAATAAATAAATAAATAAAAATGAAGACTGTTGTAGAGTTTGTTACAGTGGCAGTAGTCATAATTGGGAAAAATGCTTCACTACTCACACTTTTAAGACTTTCAGACTATAAGTCAAGCGGGCCTGCCCGTTAGCTCAGTCGTTTAAGAGCCTTCCTAAGCAAAGCACTCAGGCTCGAAATGCTGTGGTTCGATCTCCAGATCCTCATGCCTCCCAGACTTGCACTTAAGGCATCCTGAGTGGGCAAAATAAAAATTCTTCAGAATGTAAGTCACATATGCTGCTGCTCCTCCAAGAATTCTAAAACCTCTAAAATCAATTGCCATTCAAAAATTGTACACTCCTGTGAATAAGACACTTGATAAAGGCAACATTTCCAACATTGCTTATTTTATTTATTTATTTATTTATTTATTTATTTATTTATTTATTAGCAGAACCAGGTATTGAACTCAGGCCCTTCATTTACCAGGGAAGCGCTTATTCCACTGAGCCATTTCCCCAGCCCCAACATTGCTCATGTTATATTAAGAGACTTACTTAAGACAATCCATAAACAGAAGTCATTATCAATATAAGAAAATATGTCGTAGGAGCTATATGAGTAGTGTAGACAGTAAATATTCTTAAAATTTGAAGAGATGATGACCGTCTTAAGGGTGGTCTAGCTAATATTTTTCCATCAGACCTCACACAGCTTATTTAGCTTCAGGAGATTTGGCTTTAAAGTTTTTTCTCTTCTTTCTTTCATATGAGTTGGATTAACATGAACATTCATGTTAGAAGAGAAATTAATATATTTATTTTGACGCATCATCTCAGATGGTTTTAATTGTCTGAATTGGTTTTAAGAATAACTTGTAAGGCAAGTAAAGGCTTTCCTGACAATCTGTATGAATACCATGTGGCCTGAAGTAGTGCCTTGGTGGTCTAAGTCCATTCACAAGGAAAGTACAAGTTATTACAATTATTGTGGAGGAGCCTCGAGGTAGAGGAGTTACAGCATTTCCCAGCAGAAATGTTACGTGAGGAAAAGGACCAGAGACGAACTGAATTAGCAATCTCTGGAGAGGCAGAACCTTTATGTATTTTGTAGTATTATGGTGAAATATTATGAGTAACTGGGTAGGATGTAAACTGTGGAGTGAAGTTGGTGAGAGTAAGTCAGAAAGAACACGTAAGAACACTGCTGGAGGAGTATGTGTGAATCAGGAGAATGTAATTCAATATTTCTCAATGTGTGAATGTTCTCTCAACATACTGTGGAAGTGTTAAAAAATTACCATAAAGATATCATCACAGGAAAGCAAGTCTTTGAAATAATCAAAACTTAAAATTAAGGGCTGGCAAGATAGCTCAGCAGACTAAGCGCCTGCTTAGGTAAGTGCAGGGATTCGATCCCCAGCACATCTTGGCAAACTGGCCCTGCCCCCAGGTGCACTGAGCTGTACCAAGTCTGGGAGTAGTGGTGCATGCCTATAATCCCAGCTCTGGGGAGGCTGAAAACAGGAGGATCACTATAACTCTGAGTTGCACAGTGAGACCCTTTACCAACTGCACTAGAACAAACAAACAAACAAGCAAACAACCTTAAGATTAAATTCAATTGTATAGAATACAAACACTACAACAGAAAAAGACTGAGAGGAGAGGAGCTCACATCAAAAGATAAATGTGGGGCCAGGGAGATAGCTTAGTGGAATAAGCACTTCCCTGGCAAGCACAAGGACCTGAGTTCAATCCCCGGTTTTGAAAAAAAAAAAAATAAATGTGTGTGCTGGTAAATTACAAGTAATTTTTCTCTGTCCCTTTGGACTTCCCAAGTTTTCCATGGTTACACTATATTGATAATTTTGAAAAAGTACTTTTATTTAACAAATATTTCAGAACTTTAGTTGGGCCCATAGGTATATTGCACATTATCTTTAACCCCTTGGAACCCTAAATGTAGTAAGAGGGAAAAACAAAATTTCATGAACAGTGTGATTTTGATAAGGGGCAAAGGAAGTTCAAGAAAAAATGCTCATGTGTATGGTGTGATCATGAAGGAATAAAGCACCAGTAGAGCTTGAACTGGATGCGGGAGGACAGAAGTTTAACATTTTGAGCATGAACTGGTATTCAACGCAGAGAAAAATGCATAAACAGAAGGGAGAAGATGAAGAGCTATATTTGTGGAACTTTGCCTAATGACAAAGTAATAAAGCAAAGGGTGACTTAAAAGCTAGGTTGAGGCTAGATTTTATGGTGATTTGCATGCAAGGCTAAAAGTTGGGCTCTCATCTGATATACGTATTTTACAAGGTGGAACTAGTTTTCATATACTTTGCATCTAGCCTTCATAATAATGTTTTGAAGAAGATATTGTTCCAGATACAGATGACAAAACTGGAGCTGGAGAAACTAAATGATCCTCCAGGATCACAGAGCGAGTTTTCTCCCCGCCCCATTATCTTTCTCGTTGTTCATTCATGCCAACAGAATAGCATTTGCTGCAATACATCATAATTGTGCACTTTTCCCTCTAGTACATTCTACTTGTGTTTAGAAAAAGCAGTGACCAGGAAATACTATATGACTTTAAATGATTGATTTAAGAAATTTCTTTGTAGGAAGATGAGTATGGTAGTCTGAGAATGACTTTAGATTAAAGGCTTGGTATGAATCCTGTTACCTGTAATCTTTACGAAAGTTGTGGTGTTTTTTTTTTTTTTTTTTTTTTTTAATGCATTTAGTTGTTATATGGTCTCACCACACAGCTTGGACTCGTGGTGACCTTCCTGCTTTCAGCCTGCACAGTGCTGGGATTATAGGTGTGCACCACTACACCTAGACTCTGGCCAGCCCAGCATGCTCTGGAGGTGGGGCTGGCACAGCAGTGTGGTTGTTGGGATTGAACTGCATTCCCTGAGCTTGCCTGGGTTTGCCTAAGCAGACTCTTTAGTCCACTGAGCTATCTCTCTGGCCCTATAAACTTCTTAATCTTATGAAAGAGTTTATACTCAGCTGGTTATGACAGTACATACCTCTAATCCCAGCACTGGGGAGGCTGAAAAATCTGTTACTCTATTGATAACTATGCAAACCAAACACATCATGGGGCTGGACATTTTCTTCTTACATTGACAATTTTGCTGCTCCTCATTACCATTTCATTTTTCACAAGGTGTCAGTACTCTTCAGGTCAAGTGCTTCTACGAAGTCAGGTGATCAGACCCACCTATGTGAACTCAGCCTAACAGTACACTTATTAATACATATTAGTCACCTTTACTATCTCATTTTAGGTTGTTTTATTTTTAATTTTTAACTACCAGTGTCCCATTTTTGCATGGCTTCATTTGTGAATGTTAACTCCGCAGTGGTGTGAAAGCAAGTAGAAGCTTTACTCCAGAATTTCATGTTTGATCTTTCCTTGGGCCAGTGACCTACAATGCTATCTTCTTGTAACCCTAAATAGCAGAAGCCAGCTGTAGGTCCTGTTCATCCACACGATCATGAGGAAGACAAGTGATGTCCTATGAGCTGTGCGGTCACCCAGCTAGGGTGTTTGGCAAGTAGCTTAGTTATGCTAATTTTTCACTTACAGAGGGGATATAACATGTTTATTGGGATGTAACTCCATCATGGGTCAAAGAATATGTGGATATTTGACTGAAAGAACCATACGGACTCAGAAGTATGCCATTTGTAATACTGCCCTTTGGGGTATTGTGGCGGTTGACCTTGTGTCAGCTTGAGCTATCAGAAGATTGACGGGATCGGCCTGCCGACACCGTGCCCTGGGGTGGGGAGGGCCTGCCCTAGAGTGACTCGGCATAGAAGGGTACATGAAGGGGTTGAGTAGGGCTTCTGCGCTACTTACTTGGGGGAGGTTGATCCTCAGGGCCGTGTCCCTTGGCAGGAGCTCGGATCTTCGTAGCAGCCACAGCCACTCCTTCGGAGGAGCATGGTCTTCGCACTTGGTGAGGAAGGGAGAGAGAGAGGATAGATAGATGGCGCAGCTGCTGCTACTCTGCTCTTCGCTGTTTTCTGTCGCCATGAGCTGCTGCCACCTTCCTTGGATCCAGCGAAGTACGGACTGAAATCTCCACTAACTGTGAGCTAAAGAAACCTTTTCTTTCCTAATTTTGAGTGTCAGGTATTTGTCCCAGGAATGTGCGAAAAGTAACTGAGACAAGTATGTACCATAAAAACTTGATACTTTGTTGACAGTGATGGCAGCTTGTAAGGGGTGTGCACGGCACACAGTGGGGAAAACATAAAATTAGCTGGAGACAGAAGTAAGACAGATCCTCATGTTGAGGCCACAGAAACAACTTATTTAATTAAATAATCTGGTGCCTACTCCTGTTCACCTGGATTTATATTCTTGGAAAGAATTCTGTTTTGTATGTTGCTTCCTCAGTACATTTCCTCTTTTGACCCCAGATGCTTCTGAGTGTTAACTAACTATATAAAACATAGCTTCACTGTGCACTTAAAGTAGGGAGTTCCTCAAGATTTGATAATTTCCTTGACAGCTCATGAGGTCTGGTCAGCACCAAAGTTTTGGAGACTTGGGGGTATTTGGAAGAAGCCACAGAACAACTGGCCACTGGCTCAGAAGATGGCAGTGGAGGCCTCCTCAGGGAAGGTTCTTTCTCTGGTGTGCATGGAGTGCAGGTCCTGAGGAGGAGGATAGAACCCTCAGTCCTCTTTCTGTTAAGGGTTCCATAGAGTATCAGAAATTCCTTCGGTTCTGCTGAGTCAGCAACACTAAGACATCAAATTAGCTTCTGGGAGGCACCAGAGTGAATTCTTAGCTTACCAGCAGCAGGCACTAGCTCCTGACCTTGCACAGCTCTCTGCATGGAGAGTTGTTTGATTCTGGAGAATTTGTATCTCGCAACATTCATGTAGTGGAAAAATCAGATTCAACTCATGTGATTTTTAATTCACAAAAATTTTCCAGCATACTTCACAATGTTTAGTATCATCTATACTGTACACACTATGTATGATGAGGAAACAAAATAAACTTGTAAAGCATATCTGTGGGAACAAAATATTTAGGCACTTCGATATAAACTTTCAAACACTTCAATGTAGAAAGCATAATATATTTTATAAGGAAGACATTGAGACAATTGAATTAGTACATAAAGTTTTTATTTAAAGTTTTCCCCTTCCAAGCAAGCTTCATTTATACATTCTAATATCATACAAAATTTACATTTTCTGTGACTTATTCACTTTTTACTTCTTAGTAGTCATATCTTTCTGAAATACAGAAAGTTTTACTTATAGTTCTCATAAATGCTTTTATTTATTTTGGCTAGAAGGAAAAAAAGAAAATGAAGAACAAGTCTAAGAAAAGCAAAGATTCTTGTATAAACTGTGACATCTGGAGGAAATGGTGACTGTTGACAATAAAAGGTTTTGGAACAGATCTTGTTCTCTTCATGAGGTCAGCTGAGGTTTTCCTACCAAGTATAGTAGGCTTTGTTCCTATATACTCCTATGTTTTCAAGGAAAAAGCAATGAAAGTTGATTGCACTGGATCTATATCTATATATATATATATATGTATGTATGTATTTATATATATATATATTTTACAACGGATCCTTTGGATCTGAACATACAAATAAATACAAAAACAACAAAGATTGCACTTTACTGTAGAAACAGCATTGGACTCCAGTGTACCCATCCACCTTGATGTGCTCCACAACAAAAGCTTATGATCAAGGCATTTTTAATCTGTCACTTTTTGTATCGCTATTTTGAATGTTACATTTGTTGAAGCATCCATCATTTCTGGATGATTAGAAAAATATTACAGGCTTTTATTTACTTCTAACAATTACTGGTTTTGCCCTGAAGAGCTTGTGAGTCAAATTCATATCCTGCCAGTTCAGCTCATCTGATTGGCCACACTCAGATTATATTGTGCTCTCCTGACCTCCTGTCCCTAAATTCCTCATGCTCCCAAAGACAAGTTGCCATTGTTCATTTAACTGAATTCAGGCATCCATGATGACGGCAAACAAAATAGAACCAATTAGGGGAGGAAATGAAGTTAAGCCAAGTATCTGGAGCCAGCCACAGGTGAGGAAGAAGAGAAGTATCTCGTCAGGTGCTATGTTGTTGTAAGTTGTGTGTTTCAGGATATAAAGAGATGATTGGGATTTTACTTCAAAGAAATGATTCTTTTTATCCCTGAATTTCTGGAAGCATCTCTGAATTTTCAGTGTGGATCAGGTTGGGGTCAGATGTGTTTTCCAACAGAATCTCTGGAATTTCATATGACTAAATTTATCAGTTGTGTCTTTTGAAGCAAGTAGCTTTAGTGTGTTTACTAAATATGACAGAATAAGAAGAGCAGGAGGAGGAGAAGAAGAAGGAAAAAGAAGGAGAAGGAATAGGAGAAGGAGAAGAAGAAGAAATCGGAAGCCTTGGGACATAGTATGTTTTTGTTTTGATTTTTGGGAGCAGAGCAGACATACAGATTAGTACTCTGGCTAGTATAGAACCTAGAGAACACAAAGTGACTTCTGAGCCTGGCTCTGCTTTGTGAAGGTGTTGCATGGGCAGAAGGTGTGAAACACAGCTGTATACAGACCAAAGTGCCTCTCTTTAATATTTATGATTTTCTGTAACTGTGCTGCCTGTGGAGTCTGTGAAGAAACCAAAGGTTAGGAGTGCAGAATCGAGCGGCAATATCTGTAATGCAGTGCAAGTGTCCTTGGTGGGTCAGATTTTGAATTATCCATGTACACAGTATCCCCAAAACTTCAACATCAACCACATGCAGGTAGACTACAATGCACAATACTGATCTTAGGTCTCTCTGGGGCCAGTATTCTGTATTTTCTCTTTCTCCTTTTAAAAGTTAAGATCCTCATGGGAAGTTTCTGTTTAGCTGGGACAAGTTAAAGCCAGTCTAATATGAAAAGTCTGTCACCATAGAAAGTCGGATATGATCTGAGTTACAGACCCATTATCTGCTCCAGAACGAGTCTCTTTCTTTTGTAGTTACGTGCCAATCATCAGAAGCTACAGGTGAGTTTCAGCACAGATCCTATGGGAGCGTGACAGCACTTGTCACTACTTCCCAGGATGTGACACTGTCCATTTCAGGGTGACCTGGTATCATTTGTTATAGGGCACACAGGCAGGCAGGATGACTGTGGCACAGGCTGGGCCTGCCAGAGGTTCTGCTACATCTCCTTCAAGTTCCGTCCAGGTCCCCTTTTCTGGACAATAGCATATTGTGGATGATTTATAGGCCCCCTGTAATGACAGAGCAGAGGGTGTTGAGAGAAGGATTTTCTGAGAAGAGCAACAATAATATTATTTGTCACATTTACACTGGAGATGATAAAGATCTCTGCTCTTGCTAGAAAATTTGGAAGCAGCCAGTTGAAAACTGTTTTATTCTAAGCAAAAATTTAGAATAGACATTTCAAAATATTTTTCATGACTAATAATAAAATTCAAGTCAATACCTAAGACATCATAGATAGTCGATAAATCTTTTAAAAATAATTGACTGAAGTTGAAGTTGGCCACCTGGTTTACATTAAAGAAATAAAAAGATAAATTTACCTTAACATTCAAATAGCTGGATTTTAGTTTATTACCTCATTTCTTCAATTTAAATTTGTTACTGTGGAGAATCAGAGTTGGCATTGAAACTCAGTAAAAAGTAAGCTGGAAATGAAGGCTTGCAAACTTCTTCATACACTGATTTATTCCAAAAGAATACATGATAAACAAAGATGTCTTTAATTTTGTCTTTTCTGTCAAGTTTAGGGGGTTACTGCCTGGAAAATTTTCTCTCCTTAAACCAAAGCAGCTTTATTTATACTCTGGGCAACAAACAAAAACCCAAACACCCAATAAACACATTCTGGTTGCTTCCAAACGCATACATTCTTGTAGCTAACAATTTGCACTAGCAAAGAAGCACATGCACAAATATCTCACTATGTACATCAGTACATATTTGCCTTCAAACAATGAATACTTTTATAAAGCTCCCTAAAATTCAATTTTATAATTATGTTTTCCATAGAAGAAAAAAACTAATATTATTAAAATCAAAAAATCATCTTATAAAAATAGACACAGATGATGGAAAACATAAAAGTAGCCACCATTCAAAATATGAGTACATAAACTAAAAGACCTAAGGTGTCTTCCAATATGATGTCACCTGAAACACAGAGCTTCTTCTTTAGATGTTCTTACAAGAAAAGGAAGAGGAAGAAGAAGAGGAAGAAAGGGGGGAAAATGAAAAAGATGAGGAAGACAAAGAAAAAAAGGAAGAAGAAAATAAAAGTTTGAATTTAATCCCAGTCTCTGAATTTATCTGTGCAGTAAATACTGAGATGAAAACTATCCCAAAATGATAAGAAAATCATCAGCCAGCTCCAAAATGTAGGGTGTTTTGTCTAATAACTGACCCTGATTTGGGAGCGAGTCAAGGGCATGGAACAAAAGGTGGGGTAGGGGCACTGCTCCAGACTGCAAGGAGACCTATGATTACTAATTATGAAAAAGACTTGTTAGAAGCTGATTTGAACATGCTGAAAGGACATCGATGTCTTTTCTAAGTCAGGGGGGGAAATTTGAATGTGGATTGTACATAAGGGAATTGAGGTTCCTTTTGTTGGGTGTGCTAAATGCCAGTGTATTTATGAATTACAAATCTTAAGAGAAAAAATACAGGTACACTTAGAGTGTGATAATATAATGTTGGGATTTACTTCAGGTTTACTCAGCCAAACTATTGAAAAGGGGGCTGATGAAATAAACATGGCAAAAAATTGATGAGTATTGGCACTAGAGGATGAATTAGTAAGGGTACATAGGAAAGCCAGTTTGGGCATATATTTGGAAATTTTCATGAGAAAGGGAAAAATAGTGAAATGAAAATTATACCTTCTAAGTAAAATTCATGGCTATTGAATTAATTTTCCTTTTTCATGCCTGATTAGTCAGAAACTTTCAGACTCTCCCATCCAGTCTCTGAAAAGCACTTGTAATCACTTCAGCTTGACTTTTAGTTAGAAAACCAGACTCACAAAATCACGGAGATAGGATGAACCTGAGGTCAAACCCGCGCTGATTGGACAGAGTGCTGGTGCACTGGTGTTCTCGGAATTCTGTTGCATCACTCACAGTGACTTACAGCGCACACCTAAATGTGATATCCTGAAGAGGCACACATGCAGATGACGATGCACGTGGAAGGTGCCAAACAGAAAATTTGAACACAAGCAGAGAGGAGGAGGAGAGTTGGTGGGAATGGACGTACCATGCTCCAGCTGTAGCCTCCCACCAGGTAAATGCTGTCGTCCAGCGCTGCACAGCCGGGACCACTCCGCCCCTCCAGAATGGGAGTTTGCAGGATGTTCCACTGGTCACCTTTGGGGTCGTAGCACTCCACAAGCATCACATCAAGGTGGGAGAAGCCTAAGGAACATTGGGAAGTGGAACCACAAAAGAATAGGCCATGTAAGGTTAGGGCTGATTTTTAAGGTCCAAGAAGTAGACTAATAAATAGTCAATCGTGATTTTTGAAGACACGAATGCATAAATTCACTGGTGAAACTGGGAGCTGTATCAGAAAGACCTAAAAATACATCAAACAAATTCTCTGTTTTGGGTTAATTTGAAGCAAGCAAGCAAGCCTGAGTATATATCATTAGTAAAAGTTGACTTATGAGAGGGTAGATCATATTAAACTGCTTTACTAATTTTGAAAGGTTTAAAATAAGAATAGTTAAGCAAGCATTTTTATGAAGCACTTACCATAGGCTAGTTTCATATTTAAATTTTTTTTTTGTCTAAATGAAGTGATTGGGCTGGGGAGATGACTTAGTAGAGTAAATGCTTCCCTGGCAAGCTCAAGGGCCTGAGTTCAATTCCTGGTTCCGCAATAAATAAATAAATAAATAGATGAAGTGATTTTCCACCATTAATCTATGAAATAAGCTACCATCATTAGTTTCACTTTATAGATAAGGGAACTGAAAGAAAGTCAGTGACTTTACCCCTTTGCTAGTGGGTAAACAGGCTAAGATTTGAATCTAGGGAAATAGACCTCAAATCTCAAATTGAGCTCACAGTACTGCTTTTTTTCCATGACTATTTAGCTTGCTTGAAATTTTTTGAGTAATTAATGATACGCTGTTCAAATGTCTTTTAACCATTTTACAGTCTGTATTTGTATATATCTCTAATGATATAAATGGTTTCTAATTTCGCAAAACCAAGGTTTGGAGTAGGGGCTCCGGGTCTTCTCTTCCCACTTCTGAAAGAGAGATGAGGGCAGTAACCGGGTGAGCAAGAACACTATGTATAGGTTGCCAGACTTCCCTGGAGTCCTACCTTTAATAAAACGGGTAGAAAGGGCCTGGTGGGGGCACCATGGTCATTCACTAGACAAAATGTCCCTCCCCTGTTAAATGTATGCTATGGATATTTACTGGCTGGAAATCATAATACATATGTCAAACTAGCTAACATATCAGACTGTACCAAATAATTGGGAGGACTTGTCCTCTTATTGAGAAGATTAATCCTGTAATGAAAAGACATAATTTTTATTTCTGATATATTATTCCAGTTAGTATTTCTTGCATAGAATGAATTGCATACAGAGTTGTTGGTCCAGTAGAGCAATGCACCCACTGTCCTCTTTGAAGCATAATACATTTTAAATGAGGTCTTGGGAACAGTCCAGGCTCTAAAGTTCCAGGGACAGTGTCTGAGGCTATGTGTATTTTCTCCGTAGAAATACTCAGTATTATTAGATATGCTGACTATAATCCTCACAAAAACCACCAAGGAGAAGTTAACCATCCACACAACTAGTAGAAGCATAACCAGAACACAAATCTAGGCTTAGGTAGGGAAGTCTTTCCTTAACCTTTCTTGCCCTGATGTCCATTGAGCTAAACTACTATTGATGCATATGTGTGCTACTTCTCATTTAGGTTGTAGCTGACCAGTCCATGTATCCACACATATCCTCGAATATCAAAAGCTCTTAAAATATTTTGGCAATATCTTGTGTAAAGCAAATTAGAAGAAATTGCATTTACCATAGGAAGCTATAAAGTTGACATGAAATGTGTTAAGATACGACAAAATGGAGTATGAGGCAAAATGAAGACACCTTGGTGAAAGTTAAACTTGAACTAGGAAAAGTAGAAAACAATTTTCTCTGTCTGATCTATTTTTTATTTATTTCTTTATTTTGTATTTTTAGGGAAAGGTCTACGGGTCTCACTACTAGATTGGACTCATAGTCATCCACCTGTTTATAGCCTCCCAAGAGCTGGGATTATAGGAGTGTACCACAATGCCCAGTCTTATTCTCAGTCTCAGCGCACCTTGAGGGCCTGGCTGGCATGGAAGGGCGAGGAATCGAACCCCCAGCCCTTGAGCCTGCTTGCATGCACTTTAATCCACTGAGCTATTTGGCTGGCCCCCTGATCTACTTTTAAGATATGTATATCATTGTAAAAATAAATGCACAGATGTGTCTCACCTATTGCAGTGGGACAAAGTATTTCCCATTTAGTTCACCATCAAGAATCAGAAGGGAAAATTTCTGGTTGAAATCAAGATTCTACCAGGCCAGGTTGCTCATTTTCAAATGAGGAAGTAGAGGCCTTAAGTGTGTCAGTAATGCTTGTAGTACCAGAGACCTGTCCGCTTTCCTGCCAGATTCAGTACTATATCTTCTACATTAAAGCTATAAATGTGTAATAAGCCACCAGGAATGTGGTAGGGTGCAGATCTAGGGAAGAAAAGGAGCTAGAATGTGGCTCGGAACTACTGTGCTATAAGTTTTAATTTTTTTAAAAAAGCAATTCAATTTGAAAGTCATAAATAATTTGATAGCCAATACTAACTAAATAATTTTAGATTTAGACACAAGAGTCTACCTAATCTCTTCTTTAAGGAAAAGAAATGATCTATTGGTTTCTGCAGCTATGGCTAAAGTTCTTTGTGATTACTGTAAAAAATAATTTTTTCTGGGAAAAATTCATTACTATAACTTTGGTGATAAGAAATAATTCATTTCACTGGATACTCTGTTACAATAAATTGTGCTTTTCAGTTATTAATGCTCCCTTTTAAAACATTTTCTGTAGATATCATTATTCATTTCTTTAATGGGTATGGTAACTCAAAAATAATCCTATCTGCAGAAAAGTTGGAATAAATGCTTGCTCAAGGGTATTGCTAATTTACGCAGAGTAGATTTTATTTGGTCAACATGTTTTTTACTTGGTTAGCTGATTATCTAACGAGAAACCCCCTTAGCAAGAAACATGAGATGCAAATGCTACTGTGATTTAAAAAAGAAAAAGAAAAAAAGACCTTTCAAATGATTTCCTCCAATTGCATACAAGCGATCATTCATTACAGCCAGAGTGTGGATTGCGCGTTTTGTGTTCATGTCTTGTTTTCGAGCCCAGACATCCATTACGGGGTCATAGCAATATAGCCATGGGACATACTCTCCATTGTGTACACCCCCTGTGAATCAAACATATACACACACAAGTCATGCCAGTGTCTTAGAACCGAGTCTTGGGAACAGAAAGTAGAGGAATAACTTACCTGAAATGTATATCTTTCCATTGTGCACGGCTCCCGCATGAGCTGCCAGAGGCTGCGGCAAAGAGGACACATAGCGCCATTCGTTTGTGTCCAGGTTGTAGCATTCCACGCTTGACAAGTAGCCGGTTTCATTCCTTCCACCAATAACATACAAATGCTTGTCCAACCGACATGCATAGAAGCTGGCTCTTCTATGAAAGGAAACAACAACACACCATGACTCTCAGAACGAGCTGTGAAATGCTCTTTGTGATAGCAGAAGGACCCTCAGTCCTTCAGGGAAGGAAGGCACAGCCTGCCTCGTGGGGGGCCACACACCTCTACACCTTGCACGTCTACCTCTGAAATCTAAGGCTGGGCGCCGTAATCACAGGCATTGCCCATTCCGGTGAACATTTTGGATGTTAAAAGCAACAGTAAAGAAGAAAATCACAAACTCTTTGTTTCAGCCCTATTTATTTTGCTTTTTCTACACTGAAAATGTTCATTAATGCTTGGGGTATTTGGTACCTTGTAAGAATATCACAGCTCAGTAAGATAAAGTGAAAAATGAGGTAGATAATGTAACAATAATAAATTATCTTGACATTCACTTTCTTTATGGTCCTTCAAGGGTCATTGTTCCCAATTTATAAGAGAACTACATCATCAAAATTTTTCTTCAATTATCATTTTTTTCTTTTCTTTTCTTCTTAGTATTACTCAAATAGAATAACTTTTCTGAACTTCATATAGTGTTCAAATCCTGCTCTTTTTTAATCAGTTACAGGAATTTCATCAAAATTTCTTTGGTATTGATTTTGATAAGCCTATTGGATATTTTTAAAATTTCTTTTCAAGAAAAGTTGTTGACTATATTTTTCTACTATGTCATCCAAGGAAAACAATGAAGGTTATGTGGAAAGGATGGGAGACGGGGGGACAAATTCTGAGGTGGCAATAATTTAGGAGTGAGATATTGGGTACCTGAATTAGAACTTTGGTAGTAGAATGGAAAGGGATGATACGAAACATATGTTACAGGAAGAAAATTTAAGGCTCATAACTAAAAAAGTGTAGGAGGTGAGAAAGGATATAGGTTCAAGGAGTACTAAAAAATTGGGGTTAAGATGATTACTAAATCTTCAGTAAATCCTTGACCCTTTGTTTTTTGTTTGTTTTCAGTGATTCTATTGAAATAATATAATTCACAAGGATAACATGTGGTCCAGTATTGAATAAGTGTAATTGTTAAATGTCAAGCCCCTCGAGAGAACATAATTTATGTCAGGTGAATTAATGATCACGATAAAATGGATGCCAAGACTCTTGCGTAATGTCAATTACAAGATGAGGCGTGCTAGAAGTTTACATCAGGTAAATCTATATTCTTAGGAGGTTTTCTAGATTATGTCTACAGAGTGCAAAAATCATATGGGAGTCAGTATAAAGACTCTTGACTAAGAGTTGCTTTCTGGGTGAGTTGGCCTGGCTCTATGACTGACCTTTGACCTGTTACTTAAACTCTCTCTGTCTCAGATGGCTCACCATTGACATGGAGATGGCAGCGGTACCTTCTTCATGAGATATGTGTGAATATGTATAACTGCTTCTCATAATGTCCAATACCTTTGTCACTCCCAGAACTGTCAATATCATCTGGACACAAAATTGAGTAACAAAATAATTTTATGTGAACTTCTCCTAATAATATGTAAGTCATCCCTAAGTTCCTTCATGAAACTTCAGATGATTAATTGCCATGTAGGTATAGTATTTATTATAGATGGTGATGTATTCAGTTTTCCTCTTAATTTGATAACCTTAGAATTGTCCTAATAACCATCATTCATAACTTTAGAATATTATATTTCAGCTATGTATTTTTTCCAGATTTTCTTGATGTGTTTTAAAGTAAATATGATTTTTAAAGAAGGAAGGAAAGTTAAGAGTAAGCAGTAAAATTTCATAAAGTGAGGATTATTATGAGTTCAGGTATTCTGTGGGGTCCATGAAACTGAAGCTGTAAAAAAAAGCTTCCTACATGTATATTAATTTTTTAAGCACATAGAAATTTTGAGAGGGAGATGTTTTATGGCTGTTAATCAGATCACCAAGGCTATATCTGATCACAAATATTAATTTTTCTGGATTAAGTTAGTGGAAACTCATCCAAATATAAAATTATGTTTAAAAGTAGTTGCAAAATTAAATACTTATAGATGGACTTCTCTTATCTTTCATTTCTTTAATCAGTTTTCACTTTCTCATTAAATATGATATATCAAAGTCATTTTACTACTTCTTTTGCCTTCTCAAGTTGACATATTTTACAAAAAAGAGTAACATACTTTTAGGACAAAAATGTGTTCTTAAGTAACATATTTCTTTGCAACACTGATTCAGAGTAGGTCAATATGCTTCATTTGTATGGTTCTTCGAGAGGTCTCAGGGCTGCTGAGATAATATTTCTCTAAGGGAGCATCTCTAAATAATTCGGACTATGTGAGTTGGAGGTATTATTGGTG
The DNA here is from genome assembly GCA_004027165.1 of Ctenomys sociabilis. Lineage (NCBI taxonomy): Eukaryota > Metazoa > Chordata > Mammalia > Rodentia > Ctenomyidae > Ctenomys > Ctenomys sociabilis. The sequence goes on from PVKA01000734.1 coordinate 21,119, forward strand.
AGATGAGTTCTGTACAATACTACTCTAGAAAATGACAACTAGTCTACTTTCCACTTAATTGAGTTGAGATTGTGAGGAACAGCAGAAAGATCCCCTTTGGTAGTGTGAATTCCTTTCTCTAGGTAACTTTCAGTTTTTTACTTGTTCTGGTTGGGTCCCTTCCTCACTGCAACACTGAGTCTGCCTCTCAGGACATGCTTCTGTTTAGCCAAGATACCAACATGATGACTGAGGTGTACTCCTAGTTTTATCCACACAGTGTCACTGTTAGGATCTTCATGGGGAGGAATCAACAGGCTTCACTTCCTTACTGGAAGTGCACTTTTGTGGGGGAATTCCGGAACACTTACTCTGCTGCACGCCCAAGGAAAAAGCTCCTCCAACGCATTAGAGAAAAGACGGCTTGTTAATGGTCTGTCAACAGCTGCGCACATTCATTCGCTTGTTCGAGGTTAAAATTTTAGCAGACCAAATTTCTCTTGGAAATGCTCCTGCCTCTCCTCCGCACACAAAGCATATACTAGCTGTAGGTGATTTTGTGTTTCTTAACACAAAATCAAGACAATTAAAAATGTCTCAATGGGGTTACACCAGATGGATTTGGGATTGCCCCTTTTATCTTCTTTGTCCTCTCCACCACTGTCAGGAACAATGTACAATGTTTCTACATTGAGAGACTCTAACAAACAGCTGCTACTAATATATCTTAAACCTTGTTTATCTTAAGATCTTCACAAGTCCTTGCTGGCCTTTGGGATGATCATGTCCCATCCCAAAGCATGAAATTGAATTATCATAACTTATCTCAGCTTGGATTGTTGACTTTCCTTGTCAGGTTAAAAACAACAACACATTTTTCAAACAGAATGTTCTCTCCCATGGTTTCTTGCAAGGCCATTAGAAACAAGATCTTTAATTTGGGAACGTTTCTGATGTATTAGCTTTTAGCTTCTCACTTACACTGTGAAACAGCCTCCATTATTGCTCCTTCTTTTTATTCATCTTTTACAGTAGCTAAGGGGTAAGATTTACATAAGAATAATACTTAAAGTGTCTGTTTTACTGGAAAATATTTAAGTTACCAATGCATTTATATGGATCCAAGTTTTCAGTTTTGTTCTCTTTCTTAATGCAGAAACAAATTCTGAATCTAAGACCAACGCAACTCATCAGCCTTACATTTGAATGCATGTTTCTTTCATCCAATCATTTGTCAGAGAATTCACAATAGCAGTCAGTCAGTGAATTCTGGAACTGACCCATGGTTGAGTGAGCCCACAAGCCATTTGCCCACTTCCTTGCTGGACTAGAAGGATACTCAGCAGGTTATACCACTCCTCCGGGAGCTCTGATTAATTAAGGTATCTCAGGAATCTGTCCAGCTAGCTCTATAGGAGTGAGTTATGTTGGATGTGGGTTGCAATGTGTCTTTATTTTTCTCTATCAGTTTGGTGACTTCTCTATATTTTTCAGCAGTTTGGGAGCAGCATAATGACAAGAGGCAGATGGGGAGGGTGCTTCTAGTTGGATTTGTGATCTGCATATTGTAACATTAACTCAATGAAAGATTTCAGTAAACCTCTGAGTGTGTCATACAGTCTTGTATTTTTTCTTTTATGTTTAACCACCAATTAGTCCACTGATGGTCCTTGCTTTGTTGAATGGAAGTCTGACAATGACAGAAAAATTCCACTTGAAGTTATGGATTGCTGCCTGGGTCAACCAACCCATTGGAGAGATGGAGCTCAGAGATTGACTGGGCATTTGCGAGAGCTGCCTTTTCCCACTCAGCTCTGTAAGGAGCTCTTTATTTGGTCTATCAACTTGATTGTTCTAAATTTAAAAAAAAACTTCTTTTACTAGGGACCTGACATGATATACCATAATGACTTCGAAAGAAACGTTAAACAGTCCATCCTGTCAACGGTGGCTGCCGGGCGCCGACAGACCATGGCAGGTCTTTTTATCAGGTCAATGAGCTGCTAAAAATTGTCTAAGTAGGACCCTGCCATGATAGGCCATAGAGCCTCAGAGGAAGTCATTATAGACTATCAAGTAAACAATACACATTTTTTAAAAAAATTACTAATTAGGTTTTGCAGCAATACTTCCCATCCTTAGGGGCTCTACAGTGAGATAATTGACCGCAACGTGAGTTATGCTCCCCAGCTGAAGGCGTGAAGGTTAATTATCGTGGTGTACGGCCCCCAGCAAAAGGGACCACAGTGGTGAGATGATCACGTTTCAGACATATATTGATAGCTACTTTTTAAATAAAACTTTTTTGGATGGTTTCGATTAAAGGGCAAAATAAGGCAGCTGTGCTAAGAGCCCCTTATACCAGGAAATGGCCCTGTACCCCTAAGAAACAGCGTACTGTGCAGAAAGATGTTTGTGAGCTTCTGGTTCAAGACATGCATCAGGATATCAATTGACTGAGGATCATTTCTTGAGATGTTTTTGAATTAGATATTTCTAAAGTGCCTAATTCCTTGGTGTGCTGAATCTCATTTTGAATGTATAGGCTTTAGCTTCTTGAAAGTTTTAATATATTTATATGAGAGATGTTGCAGTATACATTCACATAAGTTTGTTGCAGTGATGCATATTTCTAAATAAATGATACATTTTGAAAATTTTGCTTTTTCATGGAATTTATGATTCAGGGTCTAATTCAATCTCAGTGTAATCTACTGTAATGTTAAGAGAAATGTTAAGAAGTAGGGTCAAATCAGAAAAAGGAAAGAGAGCACCACTGTTTGCTTCTTCCAAAACTTGGTGGAGAAGAAGAAATAGTGGACTGTGGCTACCACTTTGGAGAACTGAGTTAAAACGATGTCCAGGTATTATCTGAGTAGAATCAACTATTCAAACTCTACTGTGTTAATCTTCACATGAGTAATAGCTAGGAGAAACAGTGTGTGTAAATATGGGAGTCATCTTATCTTTTGGTGATAAGGATACTTGGGTAGGATAAATACTCTGCACACACAAAAAATGAAACGATACTTTGAAGAACTAGATTGTTTAAAGTCAATAAATGACCTATTCATGAAGACATTTGGTGAAGCAAATGTACACAATCTCTCAATGAGCCTTAGAGTTTACTATTAAAATATTAAATTTAGATAAATATTTAAATTTATAACTTTACTATTGGACATTCAATATAACATTCAATTGTCAGTATTGACTTTTCTGCATTGGAATGCCTATTATTTGAAAATGGTGTTTTATGAGGTGTTATAAAGTGCGGTAAATTTTTAAATATAAAATTTACAGTAAGAAACAGATTGTCATTAATCGCCTTATGACACCCCCCCTCAAGTGCTCCTCCTCACTTGGAGCACATGCAACCTATCGTTTTGGTCACTCTCTGAAGCAGTTTCAAAGCCCTTTTGCGCGAGTGCTTCATGTGTCTAGCTGCACTGTCCTGGCTATGTGGGTGTCTTGAATTGCTTCAGAATGTTTGCCTTCCACGTCCCTGTTGCCTTTGGAGAGGAGCCAGAAGCCACGCCGTGCCAGATTTGGTGAAGAAGGCAGACGAGGACACATCACGGTTCTTAGGAGCCTTGTTATTAGGTGGCACTTAGCAGCTGGATTCACTGTAGTTTTTTGATCATGCCTTGCAAAAGTAGTGACAAAAGGGCTCTTCCAGAACTACTTCAGCAAGTGGCAAGGACGACGTGATGCATGTGTGGAGCGTGCTCCAAGGGGCGTTACCGGCAGCGTGTCTTTTTATAGAAATACTTGTTTTTCTGCTTACCCATTCACCACATTTTTGATCACTTGTCATTTTGTTTTTAGGTAGTCATTATTTTATCATTGAGGAGGAGTCAATAGAATTATAGCTTGGTTTTTAAAATACCAGTCTGTGCAATCAAAGAACACAAGTCACACACACATTTATTCTTTGTACATTAGGACAAATAATGGACTTTTAAAATTATTTTTCTCTATTGAGTTAAGAAGGCAGGTAATCTAAGTTGACAAAGCCAAGTTTTGTACTTTGCTCCTCATGTTTGATGTTGACTCTGTTTAGCATTCCTTACCAGCTGGGACTATCCAGGGCTTTCAGTAAGGCGTTCCGAATCTCTCACACACAAGAAATAAACACTTACCTTTCTTGCATAGGAGGAAGTTGAATCCAGCTATTAAATCGGGGATCATATCGACTGACAAAATTCGTACTATGTTTTCCTGTAAAAATACATTTGAGATGCTTAAAACTTACATTTCTTTGAAGGTTTAGCTGATTTCCTTCCTTCCTTCCTTTCTTCCTTCCTTTCTTCCTTCCTTCCTTCCTTCCTTCCTTCCTTCCTTCCTTCCTTCCTTCCTTTCTTCCTTCCTCCTTTGTCTCTCCTACCCTCTTTTCTCTCTGTCTTTCTGTCTGTCTGTCTGCCTGCCTGTCTGTTTCTGTCTTTCTCTTCTTGGTCTTTCTGTTCTCAGGTTTAACAAGCAGATTAATTAGGTAGAAAGATTAATAAACATAGCCTGGAAAGTACTCAGTCATAAGAATAAATACACCTCTTTGAATATTTGCCCTTTTTTACTTTACTTCTTTTGGAATTAAGTAAAAGGACATCAAAGAAACTCTAAGCATGCATGTTTACTAAGCTTGTTTTTATCACAGTGTGTTAGGACAAAAGTTGTCTCTCCACAGAATGATAGCAATAACTACAGTAACCATCTGAGTTGGAGAATCAGCTTTGTGTCGTGCATGTCATGTAAGTTCTGCACATTTGTTTGGGGGAGGTACGTGGCTGTGATGTCCGAGCACCAACTCACATGCTGAGGTGAGACACATGAGCCTTCTGAGCTGCCTGACCAGCTTTCCCCTCTGGTGAGCCTTAGAAGCACAGGAAGGGCTCCAACGTGTTATTAACAAGAACCTTATTTTGCACATCTATTGGCATCAAAATGAGAGAAAGATACAAAAGAGTGCATTATATTTCCCATGTGGCACTTGTGGTAATCACTGCAGACACTTGAGGCCTTGACTTTGAAAGGTTGCCTTTGTCCATGTACATGTGACAAAGCATTGAGATGTGGGTAGCAGGCTTCACCACAGCAGTAGATAGATAGGGTGCATTTGTGTGTTTGTGTGTGTGTGTGTGTGTGTGTGTGCATGTGTGTGAGTGCATGCATGCACGTGCTCACAGAAAACCCCATTGTTAATTGCATAAACGCATATTGAACACCTACTATGTGCCATCTAGTTATATCCTGGAATTGTATACAAGAAAGACAAGATTCCATTTATTGTAAAAACAAACAAGCAAACATCAGATGTAATGCCAAATAGACAACAATAAAGCCAGGAGTGGCAGAGAGGAGGCCTGCTGGAGTAGTTGATCAACTGCATAGAGATGCCTGCTGGAGATATGCACATGTCGGCAGACCGGACCTCACAGGAAGTGGACAAGTAAATAGAAGAGCCCTTGGTTGGGGATGAGTCCTGAAATAGCAGTATTGGCATGACTGTGTAGAGAGTGGCCACAGTTCAAAACACAGTGTGCCCTGTGGACTGATGTAGGATTTACCCTGTTTCTATGAGCACAGTAAGAATCCACTGGAGGGTTTTAAACAATTGAGAAGTGTCTCACTTATCACTCTGGCTAGTGTGTGAAGAGCAGTCTATGGAAGGGCCACTGTGGAAGTGGAGGAACTTGTTAGGCTGAAGATGTCTGAGTGAAGTTCGAGGTGGTGAGATATGGTCACAAATGAAATGCATTGTATTGGCCAAACAGGGACTGGATATTGATAAGAAAAAGTAAAGCCATTAAGGGTGGCCTCCAGTTGTTTAGCCAGAGTGATGAGGTAGAAGGTCATGCCTTTTATGGAGTGGGGAAGACCAAGTTGGTTGGGAGATGGGGATGGGGAAAAGTTAGGAGCTCTATTTCATGCTTAGATTTTGTAGGCTATAGAATCTCAAACAGGAAGCATCTCGTAGGCTACTGACTAAGTGAGGTTACTGGTGCAGTTTGGAGTTATTACTTCAGAACTGTTATTTAAATCTGCATGACTCAGTAAAGCCAGTTTAAGGAAAGGATATGGAATTAGAAGATAATGAGTCCTGAGAATGACCTGTAGGGTAGAAGACAAAAAGCCAGTGAAGGAAGGAGCTTTCAGAAAAGCATGATATTTTAAAAGCTGGGTCAGAAAAAGAAGGGGCTGAACAACTGAGACTTGACCATAGGATCTGGTGACCTGAAGGGCATCAGTGACCCTGACAAATGTCGTTTCAGTGAACTGGTAGAGATGAAAGCCTGAGCAGAGGCCACTCAGGAGAGACTAAGATCTAAGAAAACAGAACTAAGAGGATAGGAAATGCTTCTTCAGACTTTTGCAATCAAAAGAAGATTATAGCTAGAAGACGTAGCATTGAGGAAAGGCTTAAATCCATAATACAGCGAAGTATTCGAGCAGGCATGGAGGAGGGAAGAATAGGCCTTAGACTGGAGGAAAAGGAATACAGAGCAGAAGTGAAGGCACGTGAGTAGACTTGATGACAGGGAGATGAAGAATTTGATTGCTTCTATTCTCAATTCACTGAGAAGCACGAATATCAGCTGAGAATGAGAGGGGGGATTTTGGAGAAGGAGGCATTTGAGGAGAATGAGAAAAAGAGAAATAATTATATTGGAAGGTGGCCTAGTGTGCTGACTATGGTACTAAAATTTGACTAGCGATTAGTAGTGGCTGTCTGGTTTTCTGCAGGGTTTATAGGCTCACAAACAAGGGAGAAAGGGAAGAGAGTTGCATTTATCCAGGAGCAGCATTGCTAGGCAAGTATAGCAAGTAGAGAGGAAAGAAGAGGGAGGGGGAGGAAGGGAGAGAGGAAGAGGGAGATAGACACAGAGAGAGACAGACAGAGGAAAAAGGAAGAGGGCAGGAAGAGAGGAAGGGGGAGGGAGGGAGAGGGGTGGAGAACTACAGGTGTACAATTTAGAGTTATGATAGGACAGGTGCTCATACAGTCCAAGCTCATCAAGGACAGCGGTGAGGACATGAAAGTGATGGATGGAGAAATGGTGGTCAACTGAAAGAGGTACTATTACCAGGAAAACTGGCCGTCTGTCACAAAAGGTAGAAGGTGGCATAATCTGAAAACATTCTCTAAAATTCCTGAGATTTTAAGTATATGGGAAGAAGGAGAAACATTACCAGTCTTCCATTACATGAAGGATATGGAGAAAGAAGAGAAAGCAGCCTCCTTTAGAAAAGGTAGCTGTGAAAGCTCAGAAAATAGCATGTCTATGAGTAGACTCTTCAGAGGAGGGTGTAAATGTTCTAGGCATTCTGCTGCTGTGAGATTGGGGAGGCCAGGCTGGGAGAGTGGGATGGCCAGGCTGCATGCTAAAGTTAGTTTTATTCTGGGCATGCCCAGGAAGAGATGAGTACCAGGAGGTGAAAGTGGCTCAGAAGCCTTGGGCTCCACATAGGGGGACTCCACATAGGGAACCTCCAGATCAGGAATGGATGCAGCTAGGGCAGGCCTGAGGGGGAATTTTCATAGAATTTGTAATCATTCCCTTGTAGGAAACCTACCATTCTGATAGTCAAGTTCCAAGATAAATTCCCAAATGCATCTGAAGATCAGCCATGCTATTGGAGCACAGAACTTGTTCTCTATGATAAGAATGCTTCTGTAAGAATTCTGGCTTGAAATTACTGTATGAAAGAGAACCTATATATGCCTCTGCTCAGTAACTAGGCAGAGAATGCCTTCTTGTGTTGAGTAGTGGAGGTAGAAGCTAGCAGGGTTCACTTGTGGATAGAATGCTAATGGCCGTGGCTCAGGGAAAAGACAGACTTATGTGCTATGGATGTGAAATGAAGAGATGTTTCCAGAAGCAGAACCAGGAGTGTTAAAGAGAGACAGGGATGGAGGACTAGCATTCTGGAGGTGGTAAAGAGAGTGGAGCAGAGAGGAGAGTGTGGTGGACTGAGGAAGGGGAGACAAAGGGGCTGTTCCTTCTTTCGTGTCAACTATTGAGACTTTACCACTAGGTTGAGAGTGGTGGAATTTGCAACACAGGTTTGGATGATCCTTCACACGTTCTATTTCTTCTTATTCTTTGCATTTTCTTTCTGACTCTTCCTCTACTTCTGACATTGCCTCTCCAGAAACCATAGTGGACTAGCACTTGTACAATGTGGTACCTGAGTCAGGAGTGGTAACGTCCCTCCAGTGACAGAGGGAAAGGACATGGAAAGAAAGAAGTCTCTGATCAGCAGCTGTCTGGAGAGTCTGTAGTTAGTAAGTGACAAACATTTGAATTGGGTTTCTGTAGGTGGGGCCCTGGTAGAATATTTGCATATTTATTAGAATATTATAATACATTTCTGTCAGTAATGACATGGAATTGATATATATATAGTCTACCTGAACAGTAAAACTTCTATATATATCTGCTTATGCTTCCAGTGAATAATATGTTTTCTGACTTCAAATTTTTGTCTGATAATAAAAATTGTCATTAAATAAAATTACATGTTCCTTTGATGGCATAAATTTGTGTTTTATGAGCATGTATTGAAACTTATAATTTTGTGTTTCATTCACAGACACACATTTCAGGCACTATTTTAATAAGGATTCAAATTTAACTTAATATTTAAGTTTCAGAACTGACATACATATAAGGCTCAAATACACAGAACCTGTTCTCTGTGATAAGAGAGTTGAGTTGAACTTTTTTCTCCCTGTGAATAATTATACTAAAGCATGTTATTATAGGATTGTTATTCTTTATCCATTTTGGTATTAGTTTCGTGATGGATTACATGAACATCTCATACTTTGGAGATGGCTGAGTCCTTTCATGGATTTCTAAATGTGGAATGACAAAGAATTCTTTTTGAGTGAAAGCCACTTCATTGTGATATCCTAATTTAATTTCATAGGATCAATGGCAAAAACATGATTGCTTCTGCAATGGTTGACCAGATGGATGGACTAGCAATGTTACGTAGGTGTTGAAGACATGTGGAGTTACACAGACTTGCACTGTAACCAGTTCAGCTTCTTGTAAGGTGTGAAACTTGGTTAGTTGCTTAACCTCTTCAGGCTTAGTCGCTTGTGTAAGCTATCACAGAATGTGGCTCACAAGACAGTTGTGAGGATTAAGTGACATGATACAGCAAAGTGCTTAGTAAAGTTTCTGGCTGAAATAGCGAATGTTCAATAAATGCTGCTGATAGTACTAAAGGAGTCTACTGTGGTTGACCAGATGGATAGCATATGAAGCCCCATTGAGAACATTTATGGGATTGTGGCAGATTCTCTTGGTATTTAGTCCAGATCTCTTTATAAAACAGGTGCATGCATTCCCTAGCTGTAGTGTTGGTGTTGGTGGGTCCTGGCCATGGCTACTCCTTCAGATAAACAGGCCACTTGGCCTTCCATCCACCTTCATACTTCTCCCAGGGAAGGCTCTAGCTGATGGCTGCATGACTGACTCAGTGCAGAAGGCCAAACTACTTGCTTCAGGGACAGCCAATCTTTTCTCTTTAGGAGTCATGCCAGTGTTTCATCTGGGAAAAGGGCCCAGCTCTATGCTAAATGACATCATGTGGCAAATAAGTCAGGGGCAGAATGACTCAGCTTTCTGTGCAGCCAATTCCAAGAGCTTTCAGGTCTATATTGAGAGTTAAAATAAAATGAAAGCCTTGCTCAAATTTAATTCTGGGCACTGGCAAAAGCAAAGAACAGAGTCAGTCAACACACAATGAGCATCAGTGATTATTTTAAAAGCACACAACGCCTCAGCACTTTGGCTTCACGAGAATTTGTCACATGCATCTGCACAGGAAGGACACCGAATGCTGACAGTGAATTGCGTGCCTGCAGTTGGGACAGATGTGGGTCTTCAACAGTCTTTTCTTTTAGTGAAGTCTTGCAGGTTTCTAACCCAAATGCTGCTTCTCTCCTGGTGAGTACGGGAAAATCAGTGTAGGGTACTGATAGAATTTTGTGAGGAGTTTACATTAGCTCCCTGGTAAAATCTTGATCCTCTAAAATAAAGGAAGGACATGTCCTTTAAGCTCTAAACTGCCCCTCCTACCCAGTTCTTTCAGATATGCTTTTGATCTGAAGTTGAAGAGCAAACAGCTACAGACCTTTTCTTTTGACCTAATCGCGGGGAGCAGGTTTTTCTGAGTTACTGATTAAGTAAGGTAAGATTTGTAGGGATGGGATGTTCACAAGGTTTTTGGAGAACTGCATTGTTGGGCCAAGACTGGTTATTTTAGTGGAAGCCTCACCCACTTAGGAGGAGGGGTAGGCTGAGAACTCTGTAGTCTCAGTTAGGACTTTCAGCCTCTTCTTATCATGTTTTAAATTTAAAATGCCTTTTTGAGAGAGTGTTCTGCAGATTCTTTGCTTAGACCAACCCTATGGCTGTGCAAAACACACTGGACAGCCCCAATCTCTGCCAGGGAAGGACAAATTAAATGGTACATGGGGAGTTTTCAGTGGAGTGTATGCAAGTCAGGTCCTTGGTAACACATAGCATCAGTTCTTACACAGGTAAGCTAGAGAAGAGATACCAAATATAATTCTCGCTCCTGTTTCCAGGGTCTTTCTCACAAAAACCCCTGGAGCTATCTCTTTCCCAACCCTAGGAGAGGAGACACCAGAAAGCTATAGCTTGGGAGAGAATAACACTGCCCCTTGCCTTTCTTAAATTCCCATGTCTTATAATCTGAGCAACTACTCTGAAAATAGCCATATATAATATAATAACCATTGTTGCTTTCCTATTATCTTGTCTGGAAATTCTGTATTTATTTATTTATTCTTAAAAAAAGAGATGTAGGTGGTCTGGATTGTTTTCCCTTAAGATTCTCTAAGCTGAACAGATGTCACCATTTTTCTGTAGCTTGCCTTGCTGCAGCTGCTGAAAAAGAAAGCTCACAATAAAATATATGCAGTATATGTCATTTCAGCTGGATGTTCTGAGGTTTTAAAGTAAAAATGTGTACCTGCAAGCTGTTTTATGGTTTCTCAGCCATAATTATCTCTGTTACACAGACGGCTACAGTTCCAACTCCTCCTTCACATGTGAGCTTTCCAAAAATGTCTTGATAATTCTGCATATTCTAGAAGGTAGTGTTATCCTTGTGTCTGGCTTGGGGAGTGTGCTACCGGGGTGACATTCTCTATATGGTGCATATATGAATTCACACCATGGGAGGATCGAGGAGATCTACAGCCGAAGCCCTGGTAGAAGGTACCATGGCTAAGATGGGGATTTAGTCAGATCAGCTGCAAAGTAACTTCAGCTAGTTATGTGTAGCACGACTAGAGGTGAGGCTTACTGATTGCAAGCAGATTATCATATTCATAAATGAGAAGAAAGTGGTGGAGAAGGTGCTGATGATTCTTAGCAACTGTAGCTTCCTACCTGCCTCTGGGGAGTTCATGCTAGTGCTGTGGCTTTCCTCAGGGGATGCTAGAGAGAAGGGCTGGGCATCACTGAGAAGCTAACTCCTCAGAGGATGGACGAGCAATTGCTCAGTGCCTCCCGTTGGCCCGGTGATTGACCTTCCCTCCCGCTGTCAGCCCGATTTGTTGGCTACTTCTTTGCCCCTATCACACACAGATAGTATTCATACTGATTTGGAAATGGGCTGACTCGTACTCGACGAGTGCCTCTGCAGTTTGGCGAATGTGTCCCTGTGCTCCGGCACTGAAAGCATGGTGTTCTGGAAGGCGCTCTCTGGGGGTGGCAGAGCGACCATGAGTTGGAGGCTTTGGGGGAGGCCCTGTGTTCTTCTGAGCCTCTTGTTGCAACCACGTTACTGATTGCAACCGTATTATCCTATTCACATATGAGAATAATCAGAAGGGACCGTGGGATCCTGCCCACCTTCTTCCTCTCTGCCCCACTTGTGATGTGATTGTTTATACACTCCAGACAAGATGTGCCAGCATCTGCTGCCCTCACCATAACTGAGCCGTGCACCTCCAGAACTGAGAGCTAAACAAGCCTTTCCACTTGAAGACTGCTTGCCTCGGGTATTTCATTGTAGTAATATGAAGCTGACTAATACAAACACCTACAATTAAAGTTGTTCAATAGTTACCATTTGGATTCCATTGGTCCTCTCCACCCAGCACGAACAAGAAGTTTTCTACCTCCACAACACAGTGGTGAGCACTGTTGTATGGCATAACTGGAATTAAGAAAAAAAAATAAAGACTTTTAAACTTCTCCACCTTAGGTGCTGATACCTTGGCTGAGCAGCTATCTGCTTCACCAGTGTATAAAGTGTGAGCCTCCTTCAGAAGCAAACAGACGCAGAGGCAGCCGAAGAGCTACGCGCCAAGCCAGCGATCCCCACGCGCATGCTCGGTGATGTGCTCCCAGGGGTTTCTGACCCAGCCCCTTCTGATTAATTTTACATAGTGTTATTCCACAGATTAGTCAAGAACGACCTGCCATGCTGCTCTTGATTCTTAAGTCCCCTTCACCTGCCTGACGAAAGGGATGGCTTTGAGAAACAATGAGTGACACTCCCAAGTGGCCGGGGCTGGTGGCTACTTCTCGGAAGAGGAAACCCTGAATATATTCGGAGCCATTAAGATGTTCTGCCCAAACTTAGCTTGCTGGCAGTCTCTCCGTAAACAGATCAGGGTGCTGGGTAGCTTTCTATTCCGCAGCAATGAGCAAGCTACATTTCCATACAGTTTTAAGTTTTTAAATTAAGGTCCTGCTGATTTAATGCCTTCTCCAAATGTATACGCTTAATTTCCTGTACAATGTCATTAGCAGCACAATCACACATTTTCTATCTCCCTGCATAAGAGCTCTTCTGTAGCAGAGATGAAAACTGTCAGGAACATCACACATATCTGCTCCCCCCACCTCTCCCTTCTCCCCGCACAATGGTGGTGGCCTTGAGGAGGGGTACTATTCTGAAACCCACTAAAGTCAGGCTTCTCTGTGTCTGCGCTCATTTGCATCTACTTTGGGGTGTCGCAGGGATAGCACCCTGTTAGCTTTTGTGATGTGCAGTGTTCATTGCTGTTATTATAGGATCAAAGGGTAAGCGCACACAGCATTAGTTATCACGGCACATGCAGTGACTTGGGCCCAGCGACACCAGTAGGAAAAATGATGTCCTTGTTCAGCTCATCATATGGGCATCTTAAATCTATGTGAGGACAAATGGGGAGGCGATGTGCATGTTCAGGCAGGGAACTTATTGCTTGACATGGATCAGCGGAGCACTTAAGAAACCACTGCAGTGGGAAATCAATATGAGTCCGGGCCAACTCTTCCTCTGTGCTTTTTTCCAAGGCAGAAAGAGATAGAAAAAAGAGATGAGAGATGAGAGAGAGGGAGAGGGAGAGGGAGAGGGAGAGAGAGAGAGAGAGAGAGAGAGAGAGAGAGAGAGAGAGAGAGAGAGAGAGAGAGACTGAGAGAGAATGTCACACCTGACATTATTTTGGGTAATATATATCTTTCATTTCTTTTTACTTTGTTTTTCCCTTTTTCAGGAAGCACTTGTACTGGCTAAGCTATAGAAATGAATTTAAGAACCTGGCATAGCTTTGTGAATGGTAACTCAGCAAACAGTTCTAAAAAAGCAAATCAGATCATTTAAGCTTCCTACCCAAAGAAGAACTCTAGAAGTTTGGATTAACTAATTTATTTATTTTTTATTACAAATATTCATTGTTTTTGAAGTTATGTCCACAAGGGAGAAGGTATTGACTGGCACAGAAACCACACTTTAAAGGTGTGATATAAATTGGGTTTGTGTGGTCTGTGATTTAGATCAATGAATTTGATCAGGAATGTCTTCAGTCCCTCAGAATTCTGTGTAATACTTTTAACTCTAGATCTTCTTAGCTTCACTATTCAGAATTCACTGGGGGCACAGTATACTCTGAGTTCCTTGAGCAACTAAAGTTGAATATACCTTCAAGTTTTTAAAAAATTAACTCATAGCTTGAATTACTCTCTTGCCTTTCAAAAAACAAAACCAGTCTGCCCCTTTAGTATTTTGTAAATGGCCTATGCCAGGCCAGTCTGTCACAATGACCTCTGGCCAGTGTAAACTTATACATGATTACTTTTGGTCCATAGATATCAACTCATATGGGACTTAGTGCAGGAAAAGAGACCACTAGCCATGTCAACTTATTCTGTCACCTCCACCTCCACATACTTTTTTTTTAAACTTTTGGTTACCCTTATATCCAAATCTTTTTCTTTTAAATGTATTTAGTACAGTGTCTACAGGGTCTCACTGTGTAGATCAGACTCCTAGTGATCCTCCTGTTTGCAGCCTCCCAAGCGCTAGAATTACAGGCACTCACCGCCATGCCCAGTGTCAATCGCAGTCTCAGTGTGCCCGGGGGTTGGGGCTGGCACAGCATACTGGGGATCGAACCCCGGCTGCTGTGCTCTGCCTAAGCGGGTGCTTTAGTCCACTAAGCTATCAGGCCAGCCCTTTTCCAAACCTTTTAAAGTAATGAAAAATTGTGCTTTCTTCTCTTTAACCATAAGTCCAACTTCATAATGAAGCCCAATCTCTGAAAATATAACAATACTTATATTTTGTTCTTACCATTCATTTGCTTCTATTGAGGCGAGCAGAAATTAAGTGAAAGAAGTAATACATGATTTATTTTTAAGCCTCTTTTTCATTTGATTACCCCTATTGTTATGCTTTATGCAAATAAATGAAACTACTGCATTAAGCTTACTCATAAACTCTTCAAAATAAGAGGAAAGAAGGTTTGTGAAGCCCTTACTTAAAGACTACTGGAAGGCATTCTCTAAACCTACATATTTTTACTCTTATTTTAAAATAGCACATGCTGTATTTTGTGGTTGAGTATTTTAATATTCTCATTCCTGAATTATTTTCAGAATTAGTACTATGAGGTATGAGGCTATAAACACACAAAACTAAGTCTTTCAAATTATTTCGAGTGTAAAATGTTCCCAAATTTGTTAGAAAAAATTCAATTAATGTTTATTATTCAATGTTTGAATTTTGCAAGAGACCTAATTTCTTCGACTTCTGATTAAACCCAAAGGAAAACAAAATAAATAGGGCAACGAGGAAGAGCACACAGTGTTTTACACGGAGGGGGTGCCGCATTGATGCTTCTCTTCTAAATAACCCCAGCTACCTCTCTGCTGCTTTCCAGATTTCTCCAGCAATGCACACCTGCCTTGCCCTCCCGGCAGGTGGTGGAGGAGGTGCGTCCGCCGTGTGCATACACAGCCCCGTGTGAGTTTTTAGCGTGTCAGTCAGTGAGTTAGAGGGAAAGGGGAAAGAGAAGCTAATCAGGATGAAATGAGATTAAAGGCTGTCTAATTTTACAGCAACTGTGATCCATCAGCCACTGTGAAAGTGACAGTGGAAATGAATGATGGAGACAGACAGGTGGGGCTGTACATTTCACTGATTTATCCTCAAATGCACTGGGCCTTATTTTATTGAGTGAACATGACCGCATTTATCATGACTGTCATCTAAAGCCACCTCCCTCCATTTAAAAAGGTCACTTTACTCAGAGGGAGTAGGAGAGAGGCACTTTCAAATCAGATTTAAAATCTAATAACACATGTTTATAAAACCCTTTGTGGACAATTCTCAACTTTATTAGACAAACTAGTGGGGCTAGAAGGAAAGAGAGAGGAAAAAGAAGCCCGAATATCAAGCTAGAAGACAGATTTGGCCATCTGAGGGAGGACCTTCATTTTAACTCTAAATCTGAAGCAGTTTGTACCATTTTTGCCATTTCTATTCAAAAAAACTGACATTCTGTTCTAGTCTGGAAATTACGTAAAGTATTTACTTTTAATATTTTAAATTAAGAAGGAAGAAAGCTGGTAATACAATAAAATAAAAGCTTGGAAAGGACCAGTCACAGTATTTACTCTGCAGAATGAATAATCATTGCACGTGAAATAGATGTTAGCAACTGTACAAGCTGATCTCTGCTACAATTAACTTCTATACCTGTTAATTGTTTTCCCATAATTCCAAGGCCATAAAAATCTCGTCACACAAAATCTTTCATCTCTCACACTACCAGTGCAATAAAACATCTTAGAGTGTTATGCACAAAATTATTCTTCGTGGACATGAAAATAGAGATCAAAACCTTGCTGCTTTTCCCAATAATAACTACCATTTACTATGTCCCATATACAAGTGAAGTAAACATGCAATTATACTCCATAATTACCTGCATTATATCTGCAAATATAATATCACTTGTGTTTAGTTCTTGCTATACTTTCGCTTCCACTCAGGCAAGCACAAATTAAATGAGTGGGATAACTCATGACATTATAATGCGCAATAAAATGTGGTATATGATGACGTATGCAAATCCTAGATGTATTTATTTACATCTTACATTTAATACAATTAATATGAAGTAAAGACCACTTATTCATTTTATTTCTATCAAAAATACTGAGGCCTTGGGAGCTAAGTCACTTGTTGAAGGTCACACACAGTTAATGAATGGCAGAGATCGAATCCAAATGCAGGCATATCCGGACCCCAACCCACACTCTTATCCATTTCACTCTACTGATTTTCAATAGGTAAGCTCACCCAACCAGCAAGTAATTACTGAGTACCTGGGTGTTCAATGATCATGTTCCTGAATTTTGTATATAAGTTTTTATACTGAATCATATTTTAAGTGTGTTTATCAGTTTGATAGTTAAAAGAATTCTTAAAATAAAGCAAATAGACACTTCTTTAATTTTTTTCCTATAAATCTAGGCACTCAAATAGTTGATTCTCTTAAAATGCTGTACGTGTGTTTGATGAGATCCAGGAACATACTGGGAAAATCAATCACTTAAAGAAGGACAAAGTCTATCTGTAGAGATATAATTATTATCTTTAAACAATGCCTATTTTTTAATTCTTCAATTCATTTTAATGAGAAAAAAAGATAAAATAG
Organism: Ctenomys sociabilis; assembly: GCA_004027165.1. Taxonomy (NCBI): domain Eukaryota; kingdom Metazoa; phylum Chordata; class Mammalia; order Rodentia; family Ctenomyidae; genus Ctenomys; species Ctenomys sociabilis. Next base: position 38,076 of record PVKA01000734.1, read on the forward strand.
TGATGAAACCATTTCAAAACAGGCTAGTAGGATGGTTACAATAATTAATACATTGCATGTTGTTGTCTTTGTAGTAGTTATTCAGAGGACAAGATGCAGACATGATGTTTTGGTCTCCTAAATGCAGACTGCTTCTAATGTCATATCAATTATTGCTATACTCTCTTTAAAGTAAAAGTTTGTAAAAAAGAAAAAAAAGGTAATAAAAGAAAACAAGAGATAAGAAAAATAATGTCATAGGATTGTCCTGCTACAATGTTGTATATAGCTTGATTTCTAAATTTCTGTGTAAAAATGTGTAATCATTTTTTTCACATTCTGTAGGGACTGAAATTTTAGAATACCCATGGTTGTTGGAAAATAATGGTTCTATGTTACGTCTAAGGCATTTGATAGTCACACAGATAGTGATGCCAAGCTCAACTGCTCTGTTTCAGGGTAACAATATCATTAAGCTTCTCTTCTGGATGTTTAACAACTAAAGTTTGAAGGCCAAAAATGAGTTCCTATTTTAACCTTGCAAGTAGATTTAGGGTTCCAGTAGGCACAGAAGCCCCCTTTTCCTGGCTCAGGAAAAGTCCAGAGGGCTTGTTTATATTCAGGAAGGCCTTATTCAGTTTTCCTTCATGTAATACAACTAACTATGCATACTTCTCTGTCTTTTCCCAAGTTCCAGCTAAGGAATGTAAGCTCTTTTGGGCCTCCAACATGCAAGCCTGTAGATCTTTCCAGAATGATGTTTGTTAATATGTTTGAAAAAAATAATTAAATATTGTTATGGTTTGTGTCTAATTGTTCCCCCAAAGCCTCATGTAGTCATGGGGTGGAAACTTCTAGAGTTTGTGATTAACTCATGATCCACTGGGATTGTGTGTGATCCAAGGTTGGGATTATGAATTTTAGCACTGCTGGGATTCTGGGTGTGAGTACTACAAGAGACAGAGGACAGACTTATCTCTATAAGAGACAGAGAGACAGACTTTCTTTGGCGATTGCTCTTTGCTGTTGTTGCTGTTCCACTGCCATGAACTGCTGCTCTCTGCCATGTGCCACTCTGCCTTGGAGCCAGCCGAGCATGGACTGAAACCTGCAGTAACTGGGAGCTAAATAAACCTTTCCTTCCTTCATTTTGGGTGTTGGATATTTGTCCCAGCAATGAAAGAAGAGTAACTAAGACAAATATCGTGGTAAAAACACTGTTTCTCTAAAGGATATACAGGTGCAATAAATTTGACACACTCCTTTATTTCTTGCCTATCCCATGTGGACTCTGGGGCAGCTGTCTATGCCAGGTGATGCTACTCCAGTCAGGAGCCAGCTGGCCGGCAGATGCACATGCAGCAAAAGGCCGTCTATGTTGGATGACATGAATGATGCAAACAAGTTGGTCAACATCCAGGAAAGGAAGTGATGGGGCATGGGGAGTTTGGACAGTGGCTGGGAAGGCCTTTCTGAGTTGACACCAGGTGAGGGGAGTGAGTGAGTCGGCCATGCAGGAATAACAGGTGCAAAGGCCTTGAGGCTGGAGCTTGAGATCTTCAGAGCAGCAAGGAGATGGAACTGAGGCATCTAAGGTGGGACCTGGGAGGGACATTGAGGGCACCTCATTGAGATACTGGAAGGAGTGGGCAGAGGACCACACCAGAACTGTCTTCCATGACACATTTTAAATGGCTGTAGAATGTTCCATTTCATTGTGTCCTATAATTTATTTTGTTGCTTTCCAATGGCCATGTATTAATTAATTCAACAAATGCTAAGCATTCTCCATGGACAGACATTTTTCTGGTTGCTGCTAATATAGCAGTGAATGAAGCAGATATTACTCTCACTCTCACAGAGCTTATTATCCTTAGGAGCTCTGGAGAGAGAGAGAAAGAAGAACACAAATGAAGAACACAGACAATGCAAAGGGAAGATAAATGGGACAATGGGCTAGCAAGCGATGCTTGCTCACTGCTCCAATTGGAGTAGTCAGGGATGGTCTTGTTGGGGAGGGATGTTTAAGGCAGAATTTGAATGGTGCGAAGATGCCATCTTTTACAAAAGGGGGAAGGAGATGTGGAAAGGATCCCTAGAGACGTTCAGAAGTGGGAAGAAGTTGGTGGTGCCTAGGAAGTCCAGGTAGGGCCCTTGTGTGAGGAGCCCTTAGGATAAGGCCCAGGTGTATGGGGGAGGAGATCCAGAGGCAGACAGAGGCCCAGGGTATTTAAGAGCCAGAGGTTGTGTAGATTTTATTTGAAGTGTGCTAGAAAATCATTGGAGGATATAATCAGCAGAGTGACGAATCTGACCTAGAACCTAAAAATATCACTCTGGCTACTGTTGCTGTTGAAGGAGTGGAAGAGAGACCTTCTATGGTCTGGCTGAGACAGGACAGAGGCTTGAGCAGGAGGGCTCACTAGAGTTGGGAGAAGGGAGTACACACTGAGGCACATCACAAATGGTGCAACCGTGGCTGTGACACATAGCACAAACACACCGGAATGTATCTGTAGATGAACTGCTTAAAATAAAATTTTGGGGGCCAAAGAATGGATATGGTTTCATTTCAATGGACCTGGTCTTGCTGCACCTCATTTTTACATCTGCATCTTTATCAATACGGAAGATGAACGTTTGATGTCCAGTTAACATTTAAATCTGCATTTGTTTGTGAAGGTAGAGATTGAGCTTCTTTTCATACATTTAAAACTCATTTGTATTCTACACACTTTTGACTGGGTTTTGATTTCCTGATGTAATTTATTTTTTATATAATGGCATGGTTTTCGTTTTTAAGGTATTCTTTTCTAGGGAGTTATCTAAACAGAAAAAAATAAATGATATTTTGGAAGCACAACATTGCTAGCATATGTATTTGTGAAATATTTACTCATTGAAGCAAATTCAAATAGCAATTACATGCTGTTGAAAACAAATATAACCTGAAAGAAAGATGCTTTGCTTTAATAATGTTGAATGAATACCCTGCCATAGGATCCACGAGGATTTTTTTCAAAGAAAAAAACAATTTCTCCAATTTTATGACAAAAGATTGAAAAACATAAATGTTAAAAAATTTACTAGTTAGCTCAGTTCTCCCATTCAGGCTTTCTGCAAAGATCTAGCAACCTGGCCAATGCATTTCTGGCAATAGAAAACACCTTACACACTAGCATATACTGGATAGATCTTAATCAATAAATAATCTACAGAAACACCTCTGATACTTTTTTCTATTATATTTAGACTGTGCTGTATATGAAAATGACAAAGAATTGGAAACATCTTGTGTATTTGGGGATGATTTGATTATTATGAACAGTTAATTTGGAAATTAAAGCCATTAAGAGAATTGCTTGTTTGGAATGTAGTGGAGAGTTGGTGAGTTTCTGAGTTAACCCCAAGTTTGCCAACATGTTCTCTCCCCTCCATTTGTTCTGCATGCAGTTGGCTAGGATTCTTAGAGAAATGAGATCCAGTGTTTAAGTGGGCTTAAGATGTATAAATCTGAGAAAAAAGTGCACACATCTCAAGCTTGGGAACCAAGAAAGCCCTCTCTTTTTCATAGTTCAAAGTTAGATCTAAGGAGGAATCTTCCTGACAATGAGGATTACTTTATCACTTTCTCCTCTGTGCAAAAATTAGACCAAATATATGGCTTTACTGTATCATTTCTCAAGTGGTGATATAGCCTATTAAAATGATCTGTCTTTGTCACCCTCAAAGGAGAGCTCTGTGCCTCCCAAGACTGGGTCAGATCGTGTCATCACCATGGCTTTCAGCTCAGCACAGCACCCAGCACACAGCGATAGCTCCCACCAACTACTCTCTGGCTTTCATGCCCGACCTAGTCATTGGAAATGTGAATGCATCAGTAAATGCTAGGGTAGAAGAAAGTAAAGGATAGCGAGATTAGACTGTGGAATTTATTTTTTGAAGGCATAATAGTGATGGAGCTCATAGAATGTGAAGGAAGGAGGAAGTGAAGGAACAACAGAGTACCTAAGGAGGAAGCTGTGTTCTGATCAGGATCTGTGGCTCTGAGAGCAGACATTGTCCCACAGGAAATGGATGTCAGCTTTAAGCAAAGGAGGTTCATAAATTCTACCAGGACTGACTAGACATGTATTTCTTTAAGGAAATATTTTAGCTCTTGATTGTGCCAAGTTTTCTTTTCTTTTTTTTAAATGTATTTAGTACAGGGCCTACAGGTCTCACTACACAGATCGGACTCATAGTGATTCTCCTATTTTCAGCCTCCTGAGGGCTGGGATTAAAGGTGTGCACCACCATACCCAGTCTCAATCACCATCTCAGCATGCTCCAGGGTTGGGGCTGGCATGGCATGTGACGCCAGAGATCGAACCCCGGTCCCTGTGCCTGCCTAAACAGGAACTTTACTCTGCTGAGCTATCTGGCCAGCACCCCCCAATATTTCAAAAGAAGTTTCTAAAACTTTCAATAAATCCTTGTTGATGAACAGTTTTGGCTCTGCATATTTACCTTGGGGAAGTGCTAATAATCACTGTATTAACTAAGGTGACTTACTGCAGCCTCTGTATTGACTATTCAGACATGATGTTCGAAGTCTTATTATTACTTTAATTAGAACATTTTCATTAATTTATTCCTTTTTTATTAATTTTATTGAGAAAAATTGCAATGAGACAGTTTCAAAACAGGTTGGTAGAAGAGTTACAAATAATACATTGCATATTGTTGTCTTGGTAGTAGTTATTCAAAGTACAAGATGCAGACGTGATATCCTGTCCAACCACTATTAGTACAAATCTTCCTTCTCATTGAATTAAGAGAAAGTAGCTATATATTTATCCTATTTTGTATATACACAGGCAAAATGGACCTTCATTTATATCTCCTTTTTTGTTTAGTTTTGTCAGAGATGGGTATTTCATTGCCATCCAAATATTGTAGGTGCATGAATTCAGCAAAATATTTCAATATAGTTCAGTACTCCACAATGGTAGTGGGTTATCCACAGGACTGGCAATGTCTGAACTGATGACTTGAGCCTTTCATAGTTCAGCATATTAACATGGCTTCACTTTTCTTATCTCATTTCTATACTTTTCTGCTGGATAGTTAAGACCAAGATAAAACAAAACCTATATAACAAGAAATGTAACTTTTGTATCTGCCAAGGTCAGCCAAGTCCCCTCAGGACTTATCCTGAAACCCTGCACCAAACTTTGTAGATCCTTCATCAGTGTCAGCCTTGTGAATGAGTCATGGCTATAGCTTGACCAATTTGCTCTCTCTGAAAGATGGAGAGAATGCTTTCTCTACATGTGACTCTCTTTAGGCACACTCTACATCATCGATCACATTCCTCTGTGGTCCCATAATCTCTGATCAGAAAATTTGGGACACAACTAAGTACAATGATGTTACAGTACTGGTTCTCCTATATCCTGAGTCCTCACTGACTTTGAAAGATTAGGGCCAAAATGTTGGCTGCCCTTGTATCCTTTTTCTCTAATTTTTGGTCTGCAAACTTAAGTTGTTAACCCTCCAGAAGAGAAGCTTATTATTACCCTGCAACATATGCAGCTGTATTTAACCTCACTGTCTCAATAACAAACATCTTAGGCATAACATGGAACATGTATTTTCCATCAAGTATTGATATGTTAAACTTTAAGTCTCTATAGAATATGGAAAAAGAATTTAAAAAATAATAAAATTAAAAAATATGAATAAACAGTTACATATTTTTACATAGAAATTTAGAAATCTAACTATATACATCATTGCAGCAGGACAGTCTTATAACATTTTTTTGTCTTTTTTCCATTTATTACCTTTTCTTAAAACAAACAAAACAACATTTACTTGAGATAATCTGGCCATAATTGATATGTCATGACAAGCAGTACGTATTTAGACCAGAATGACAGGCATTCCAAGCATGACCCCACTATTACACATTGCTGTCTTCAGTGCAGTCACTCAGTTCATAGGTATCAGTATATACAGTTAGTCAAGGTGAGAATTTGACCAAATAACTGCTAGTTTCAACAACTTGCTGTAGTTCTCAGGATCACTGCCTTACCCACCTCGTGTGTATAACTGTATGGCTTTGCCCCTGTGTGTTTCCAAGCTTTTCTCCTTGTCCTATTTTCATTGTCTAATCCTCATGTTTTCACTTTTTAAAAAATTGTTTTATACCTTTCTATTTGTATTTATTCTTTTCAGTTCTTATACTAGGGAGACTATATGATATTTACACATGTGGGTCTGGTTTTTCACTTATCAGTATATCTTCAAGTGGCATCCACTTAAATAAGAAGGCTTCATGTTTATCATTCTTTTATAGCTGAGTAACACTCCATTGTATAAAAATACTACATCTTTTTCATTCATTCTTCAGGTGACGGGCATCTTGGTTGTTTCCAAGATTTGGCTATCACAAATTGTGCTGCTATAAACATAGGTACACATATATCTGTATGATATGATGTTTTAAGTTCCTCCAGGAAAATTCTCAGTAGGGGAACAGGTGGTTTGGATGGGATTTCTAGTCCTAGTTTTTTAAGGAGTCTCCACACTGATTTCCATAATTGTTGTACAAGTCTACATTCCCACCAGCAGTGGAGAAGGGTTCCCTTTTCCCCACAGCCTCTCCAACATTTGCTGTTTGTTGATTTCTTTATAATAGCCATTCATTCTGGGGTGAGATGGTACCACAGTGTTGTTTTTATTTGCATTTCATGGATGACTAGTGATGCGGAGCATTTTTTCATACATTATTCACTTCTTTAATTTTGTCCTCTGAGAAATGTGTGTTCATCTCTGATGCCCATTTCTGTGTTGGGTTTTTAAATTTTGGGGTCCTAATATTTTTAATTTCTTTATAAATTCTAGAGAGCAGACCTTTGTCTGAGTGCTTATTAGTAAAGATTTTTTCCAAATTTGTGGGCTGTCTTTTCAGTTTGTTGGTAATTTCTTTTGATGTGCAAAAACTTCTCAGTAAGAGGAGGCCCAAGTTGTTAATTCTTTCAGGTGTTACCTGTATGATTTGATTTTTTTAATGAACTCCTTGCCTACCTCTATGTTTTCAAGAGTTCCTCCTACTTTCTCTTCGAAGAGATTGAATGTTTCTGTTTCAATTTTAGATATTTAATCCACTTTGACTTTAGCTTAGTGCATGGTGATAGAACTGCATCAATTTTTTTTTTTTGACATGCAGAGAGCCAGTTTTTCTAGCATGTTTGGTCCCTTTGTTAAAGAACAGGTGGCTGAGTGTGTTCATAGAAGCTTCTGCATCTTATCTTTTTCATTGATCCTCAGGTCTATTTCATTGGCAGTACCATGCTGATTTTATCACAGTATCTTTGTTTTTTTTTTTTTCACAGTATCTTTGTAGTATAATTTCAAGTCAGGAATTGCAATGCCTCCTACCTTGTCTTTGTTGGCCAGGATTGCCTTTGCTATTCTAGGTCTTTTCTGGTTCCAAATAAATTTTAGGAATGATTTCTCTAGGTCTGGGAGATATGTTGTTGGTAGTTTGATAGAGATTGCATTAAATCTGTACAGCAATTTTGAGAGTGTGGCCATCTTCACAATGTTGGTTCTTCCTATCCAGGAGCAGGTAATATCTTTCCATTTTCTGAAATCCACTACTCGATGATCTCTTTTTTCAGAGTACTGTAATTTTCCTTGAAAATATCTTTGACTTCTTTAGTTAGATGAATTCCAAGGTATTTCATTTTCTGTAGTGCTATTGCAAAAGGTATCGGTTCTCTAATTTCCCTCTCAGTGTGTTTTTTATCTGTGTAGAGGAGTGTTATTGACTTTTGAATATTAACTTTTTACCCTGCTATGCTACTGAATTTGTGTATCAAGTCTAGCAGCTTCTTGGTGGAGTCTTTTTTGTCTTCCAATTAAAGTATCATGTCATTTTCAAATAATGATAATTTAACTTCTTGTTTACCTATTCTTATTTCTTTCATTTTTCTCTTTTGTCTAATGGCTCTAGCTAATGTTTCCAGAACTATATTGAATAGGTGGGGTGATAGAGGATATCCTTGTCTTGTACCAGATCTGAAAGTAAAAGATTCAGTTTTTCCCCATTTAGAATTATATTAGCCATTGTATTGTCATTGATGGCTTTTATCAAACTGAGGTAGAGGCCATCTATTTCAATTTTCCATAGGACTTTTCTTTTTTTTTTTTTTTTTTTTTTTTTTGTGGAACCGGGGATTGAACTCAGGCCCTTGTGCTTGCCAGGGAAGCACTTATTCCACTGAGCCATCTCCTCAGCCCCTTTCCATAGGGCTTTGAACATTAATGAGTGTTGGACTTTCTCAGAAGCCTTTTCTGCATCAATGGCAATGATCATGTGGTTTTCCGATTTGGCTCTGTTAATATAGTGTATTACATTTATAGATTTGTGTATATTGAACCATCCTTGCATGCCTGGGATGAATCCTACCTGGTCATGGTGTATAATCTTCTTGAAGATTTCCTGTATTCTATTTGCTAGGATTTTATGGAGGATTTTTGCATCTATGTTCATGAGGGAGATTGGCCTATATTTCTCTTTTCTAGTTGGACCTTTCCCTGGTTTTGGTATTAGTATAATACTTGCCTCTAGGAATGATTTTTGTCTTCTATAGATTTCTTGTAGAATTGAGCTGTGAATCCATCAGGACCTTCACTTTTCATTGTCAGTGGGTTGTTTTTATTGCATTTCATATTTCATTGGCTGTTGTTGGTTCATTGGGAAGTGTTATGTCTTCTTGGTTCAGTTTTCATAATTTGTGCACTCCTAAAATATAGTGGTTTTATTATAATACCAACTATTTTAATTTAGATAGATCTTGATATGTTAGTAAAAATTTAAATATAGTTTTATTTTCAAATTTGAAATGTGTGAAATCTCTGCAAGTTCGAGCTGCAGTCTCGTTGAAATATGAGATACTTTTCCCTCTCTCTTTTTTTTTTTTTTTATAAGATCCTGTGTATTTCTTAGCAGATCTTCAGAGACGTGCTGCAGAGATACCCTGGTGCTTGGCTGCCCACCTTTCCTAATGCCAGCACAATGTCATGCTAAGCATAGTTTACAAGAGAAGTTGGTTTTGTTTTTGATGTTTTCTTTTCTTTTTGTTCCCTTTCATTTCTCATTTCTTTTCTTTCTTCTCTCTCTCTGTCTCTATCTGTCTGTCTGTTTCTCTTTCTCTCTCTGTCTGTCTGTCTCTCTCTCTGTGTCTGTCTGTCTTTCTCTCTCCTTCTTTTGGTACTAGGGATCAAACTTGGGACCTTGTGCTTGCTAGGCAGGTGCTTATGCTGCTGAGCTATATCCCTAGACCCTTCATAAAGGAGTTGAAAACAGTACTTTTGTTGTTCTATACTGAAAAAGAGCAAATCATCTAATTGTATTAAGTAGTAGAGTGACACACGTGATTTAACTGTTCAAAGTAAAAACCTTGACAAAAGCCAAGTGAAAGGTTTATTTTTATTGTAGGTAATATGGAGGCAACTGGCAACAAAAGTGATCATTATATAATTAAATTCTTTTATTTAATTATTTTTTAAATTTTATTTTGAGGGGCTTTGGGAGATAGGTCAGTTGAGTAAGTGCTTGCCTGGCAAGTGCAAGGGCCTGAGTTCAATCTTGGACTCCACTAAAACAATAATAATAAATAATAATAATAATAATAATAAATAATAATAATAAATAATAATAATAATAAAAAATTTTATTTTGATAGAGTGTCGCTACGCAGTTTGGACTCATACTGATTCTCCTATCTCAGCCTCACCACCACGTCTGGTTGTGAGACTGGCAGGGTGCACCCAGGGTTCCAGAGAAGGTACCAAGGATCAAAGTCGGATCCTGATGCTTGCCAGCCAGGCGCTTAGACCTCTGCACTATCTCCACAACCCATTAAGTTCTTTAGATAATGCTTCTTTACCTCAAATTACCAAGTGCAAGGGGAAGGCATGAAATGTGGGCCATACAGTAAAGACTTACAGTGCGCTGTTTGGACTTGGTCTCATGGACTCAGCACTGGAAAGGGACTGCCCAAAGTTGACATTAAAAATCTATAAACTATCAAAGGTCCAATCAAGAATGATTCACTTATCAGCTTCTTCATTCATTTATTTTGTTAAAATCTATATTGAGGCTCTGAATAGATAAAGATTAAGTAGACACTGCTTCTGTATCAGCAAGAGAGACTGAGTTAGTTATCACATTGCCTCAACAAATATTAATTGAACTCCTGCTATGTGCCAGCACTTGGGCTAGGCTCTTCACACTGTGATTTTATGAAAATGAACTATTAATATCGGATTAATTCTTCAACTCTCCTGACCTTAAGAACATGGGATCACAATATTAACTTTTATTGAGGCCATAGAAAACTCATTTTCTGTGGAACGGAAAGTGGAAAAGTGGAACAAGTGGAAGGATCAGAATGTTGCCTATGCTGTCCTTTAAATCAGCTTGCCTCCTCTATATTTAAGGTCTTCCTGCACCGCTCTCTTCTTATATAATCCGGCAGCCACAACCTCTGCACTAACTCAATCTGTCTCAACACGGAGAGCCACCTGCCCATTCTGGAAGCAGAGGGAAGCATCCTTGGAACTGTGAACAATACCTTTACTCACTTTGTTCACACAAAGTCAGGTTGATACTGGTGTGACTGCATTACTCAACTTGAAAGAATATTTCTCTACAAGATTCAGAAGGCACTGTTGCACAGTCCTCTGATGGTCGTGTCGTGGTGTTTGTGTGTGAGCACATGTGTTATGTCCAGTCAGCAGCTGGACTGGGAGACCGATGCCGTATGGCCTCAGCAGTGCATAGTGCACATAGGAGATGAAAATGTACTCCACGATCATAGGCAATGAGCCCAAATGGTGGTCTTGGTCTTGGGGAGTCACCCGTAGCTACTTTTGAGAAAGTTCTAGTCTCTAGTGCTAGGAAAAGTGAAAATATGCAGATTGGAGAGAGAAGCATGTAGAGCAAATTGTTGAATTTCTAGTCTATTTTGGCATTTTCTACTGGCAAACATAGCTATCTACTGAATATTAAGTAATATTTGTATATGAATATATGTATGAACATGCATGAATATTTGGCACTTTTCCTGCCTTAAAATTTAGGTGGAAACCTTGATGATGTGGCTAATCTGAAGATATATGCCAGGTTAGGTATGCAGGATTTGCTAAAACTGATCCCTAAACTGGTTCTAATTGTGTGTGTGTGTGTGTGTGTTTTCACACATAGGTATGTATTCAGATCATATATTCAATAACATGAAAGACAATCAGAGAGTCCACCCTTCCTTCCTCTCCCTCTCCTTCTCCCTTTCTCCTTTTTTTCTTTCTTCTTTCTTTTTTCTTCAAGAGTGGTTTTGCAAAACTGTGGGAATGCTGTGCATTTTCCACCCACAAGAGAGAAAGAGGATATTCCTATCTTTTAACCCCAGGACAAAGGGGAGAAAGATTTTGGGGCCATATGTGCCCATGCCTCTTAGAGCTCGGTAGGCACAGGAGAGGTCTGAAGGTCAGAAGCTGGTGCAATCCATCTATGGTGGGAGCGTAGGGGGAGCTGGGGAGGAAGTGGCCTGCACCTCCAGGTTTAGTCAGGTGGTGGGATCCAGGAACTTCTTGCGGGCCAAGCTTGTGCTCTGGAAGCTTGCTTATCCTGAGCTGCTTTGGAAGGACTTCCTACCTCTACCCAAAAGAGGATTAATCACCAGGTCACAGTCACCCTAATGGAAGCCATGTGCTCAACAGACCGTAATGTACCAGGAAGGCTTCAGAAAGTGGCTCACAAAGGAGTGCATAAAGGTATCTTGTGACAAAACAAAGTCATCTTTGCAGCATTTGTTTCCTGGTGAGCAAGAAAGCTAACTTCTGAAAGCAGCAGGAAATCAGTTATTTCTTTGCCTCCCCACTGTCCAGCTCAATCCCTGGTGGAACTGGCTTATTCCAGACAGCTGATGCCATCAGGATAGGCCAGCCTTTTCAACCCTCATGTCACCTAGTCATGTGAGAACAGGTCAACAGAGCAGGCCTGAGATTGCTTCCCCACAAAGGCCTGGTTGCAACATTGGAGTTTGGTTGGCATCTGAAAACTTAAATTTTGTGAGTGTTTCCCTCCCTTAACTGATAAGAATAGCTCTAGGCACCCAACGTGTTTGTAGAAACAATATAATTTATACTGAACACCTGGTTTTCTTCTTGGAGTCTGGAGTTTGTTATGTTCTAGAAGATGTCCACCTGATCAGCCTCAACAGAGACAGTGGCTTGAGGTCTCATGAGCTTCTTCCACCATCAACAGCATTGCTGGTGTGCTCACAGTTTGGTGCTGGAAGAGATAAGCACATCTTATCTGCCTTGGCTGGCATGGGGCTCTGAAGAGCTTGATTTCCTCTTGACTGGACTGCACACACTCTTTTTCTTTGTTGCATTTGTTTTTCATGCCATGGTTTCCACAAGTCATAGCAATCAATATGATTATATAGTCTTCCTAGTAGATCCTGGGAGTGGCTGGAGGATCCCTGTTCTATAGGAGACAGAGAAATTTCTGATGTATTCAAGAGATATAGTTCTGGTTTCATGTCCTAACAGTGACTGGGGCTGCTGTGGAAACTTTCTGAGGCATAGTTCATGAAGAGATAAGGCATCTGACAGAAAGAGTTTGAAAAAAATCAGTAGAGGTAAACATGGAGCTGTTTTCTGTTGGTCTTCTATGCAGAGCTCATTCAATGGACTGACTCAACATCATGCTTTAGATCTGAAATGCTCACCAAAAGCCATGTGCTCAAAGGTGGGGCTTTTGATAGGTGATGGAATTGTGGGCTAATCCATAGATGGGTGGCTGGGTATGCTGGGAGGTGGTGGCTGGAAGAGGTGCTGTTGGTTTAGTTACATGGGTGGTTGTGTTCTGCCACATTTCCTTTATCTCTCTTTCCAGCTGTCTCTCTCTGCTTCCTGGCTCTCTGAGTTGAGTAGCTTTTCCCCACCATATCCTTGTGCCATGACATTTCTGCCTTGGATCCAGCTGACCATGAACAGGACAATGAGCCCCCAAATGATGGAAAAGCAATGGATACACTACAGATGTATGTATTTCTAGTAAAACTACTTCTGGACTTCAAAGGAATGATTTTAGCTGGTGAAGTAGAGCTCTAGCTGTCCTCTGAATAGAAGCAGTGTGCATGTCTCTCCTGAGAATCCGCCAGTGCTCACGTGTGTCCCACAGGAAGTACTGGAGGATTTGCCAGAGAAATTGACACGTTTGCCTTTCTTATGTCCTGGGAAAATTTGAAACATGACTCCTGACATATATGAGATTATTTGGAAGGAATAATAGAGTGGTACAGGAGCCTATGCCAAAAGAATCTAGAGAGAGGAGACGTCGCTGGTGCTTGGCTTGGCAGATACATGCTCCCTTCTTCCCAGCCACTGCATCCTTCTGGTGCTTCACAGAGTCCTCTGCTTTGTCTTTGAAAAAGTAAAAGACAATGCAAGTGTCTTCCATTCTACTGATCTTTCTGGCTGTGAGTGGAGAAACAACAGTTGGAGCACAAAGCCAGAATCCTGTCACAGCAGTGGGCTCAGTGAATGATCGGGTGGCAGGCCCTTCCTAGAGGCTATCATACCTGAGCAGAAGGGAGACCCTTTCTTTTTGTTCATAGATTCTTGGAGCTGCTTTTGGGAACAGGTCTGAGCAAAGCTAGAGCCCACGTTGTGAGAGGAAGTGAGGCCTACAGACAGAGTCCTGAGGAGAAGCTGAGGTTTTGTTCTGCAGCCATTCTGAATCCAGTGCTGCTCAGCCCTCCTTGCTATTGGTCCCTCAAGTTCCCTACATCCTGGGGCCTTGGCATTGCCTCCTCATGGCCCTCTTGCTCTCCTTCCTTTCCCTTTGGTTTACTCTTCACAAAAGCCAGGCAGTCAGTGATGCTCACTTCTCCTCAGTCCTGTCCCTACTCACATTCCTCAAGAAGTACACTATAAAGGTCTCAGAGCTGCCCACAAGGCCCTGGGGCTCCAGCTCAGCTCCTGCCCATGTGCCCAGCATCTTTCTGCTTGGGTGGGAAATGCTCCTGGCCTACTGGGTTTTCTCCCAACCCCTAGCACTCCAGCCTTGTCCTTGGCCCGTTCTCTCTGCCTCATGGGTGGCCTCATGGCTTGATCCATCACTGAACTCAGATTTTTGCTAGAAAGAGACTTTCTCCCAGTTATCCCAGGTATGGAGCCTCCCCTTTCACTCTCCTTTCAGGCCCCTACTTTGGAGCTCTTAAGAACAAATTTTCTACAGAGAGCATGAGTCAAGCAATGGCCCGGACTCATCCACATGGCTGACACCGACAAAGGATCTACAAAGTTCAGTACAGGGTTTCAGGGTAAGTTCTGAGGGGACTTGACTGACCTTGGCAGATACAAAAGTTACATTTCTTGTTATGTAGGTCTTACTTTATCTTGGTCTTAACCATCCAGCAGAAAAATGCAGAAACAAGGATGAAAAGTGAAGCCATGTTAATATGATGAGCTGTGGAAGGCTCAAGTCAATAGCTTTGACAGTGCTGGTCCTGTGGATAACCCACTACTATTGTGGACTATTAGACTATATTGGAATATTTTGCTGAATTCATGCACCTGTAATATTTGGATGGCAAGGAATATCCATCTCTGACAAAACTAAACAAAAAAGGAGATATAAATGAAAGTCTGTTTTGTATCTGTATATACAAAATAGTTAGGATAAGTGTATGGCTACTTTCTCTTAATTCAATGAAAAGAAAGATTTGTACTAATTGTGTTTGTTGACAGGATATCATGTCTGCATCTTGTTCTATGAATGACTACTACCAAGACAACAATATGCAATGTATTATTTGTAACTCTCCTACCAACTTGTTTTGAAACTATCTTATTGCATTTTTTTCTCAATAAAAGTAATAAAAATATAAATTTCTTTTAAAAATTTGCAGTGAAAAAAAGAACAAATTTTCTGATCAAGCAGCTTATGGGGCCACAGAGGAAAGTGATCAGTAATGTAGAGTGTGTCTAAGGAGAGTCACATGGAGAGAAAGCATTCTCTCAGGCTTTCACAGAGAGCAAATTGGTCAAGCAACAGCTGTGACTCATCCACATGGCTGACACTGACAAAGAATCTCCAAAGTTCAGTACAGGGTTTCAGGGTAAATCCTGAGGGGATTTGAATGTCCTTGTCAGTACAGAAGTTGTAATTTTTGTTATATAGGTCTTCCTTTATCTTGATCTTAACCATCCAGCAGAAAAGTATAAAAATGAGGTTAAAAAAGTAAAGCCATATAAATATGTTGATCTGTAAAAGGCTGAAATCAAAAACTTCTGACATTGCCAGTCCTATAGATAACCTACTAGTATTATGGACTACTGGACTATATTGAAATATTTTGCTGAATTCATGCACCTACAATATTTAAATAGCAATGGAATATCCATCTCTGACAACACTAAACAAAAAAGGGGATATAAACATGTATCCATGTATACAAAATAATTAGGGTATATGTACAGCTACTTTCTCTTAATTCAATGAGAGATTTATACTAATAGTGTTTGGACAGGATATCATGTCTGCATCTTGTACTATGAATAACTATTAGGAACACAGCAATATATAATGTATTAATTATTGTAACCATCCTACTAACCTGTTTTGAAACTGTCTCATTGCTATTTGCTTCTCAATAAAATTAATTAAAAAGAAAATAGTAGTAACACTAAAAAACAAAAAGAACACTTGATGATAATGCCCAGCGTTACTCAAGCTTTTGGTATCAACTATTTTTATACTCACACATTAACTACACAGTTAAGAAAAGTTCTGTCTTGTTCACCCCTGAATTCCTAAAGCCTAGACAAATGTTCTGTACTTAGGACATGCCCAATAAAGCATTTATTATATTCATGAGAAAAATAGTTTAAGATGTATTGAATTGGTATCCTGTTATTTGCAACCCAAACTATGAAATTCCAAAGAGAGAAAGAGAAGGACTTTGGTTCACTGGTAATTCTCTAGGTAGGTAATTTTAGCTATTTGCTTCAATAATTGAGATGTATTACAACTTGAGTTTTAAAATGGAATATTTATGCTAGTGGAGATGGAACCTGGGGCCTTGCCGATGCTCAGCCTGCACTGACTACTAAACTACATCCCCAGCCCCCGTCTAGCTTTGCTACCTTGTAACTGTGTGAGTTTAGGAATCTTGATTTTCTTTATCAGTAAAATGCTGATTATAATATCTACCTCACAGAGCTACTTGAGAATTCAATTAAATTGGGTAACTTATATAAAGCACAAAGCTCATTACGGACAAACCATGAGAGGTAGTTTGTTTGTTGTCCCCTTTCTCTAGTTCCTTCATGAAATGTGCTTACACTGTTTAATTTTACAGACAACAAAAATCTCCAAACCAGCAAAATTCTTGCACTTGAGACGGTAACTACTGAATAAATGCATGCAATTTCAAGCATGGATTTGACATAGATCAAAATAAAGTTTTAATTTCATTTTTTTGGCCCAAGTCCATGTTTCCCAGAAGATGATTATGCCTGATATGTAAGTAGGGGAAAGGGACATGACACAGGTCCCCAAACTTTCAAGAATTACACTGGGGACATTCAAAGTGATTTAAACTCAGTTTCTAACATGTTCCAGAAGAAAGAGAAGAGATATAATTTAATTTTAAAATGAAATATTTCAAACAGCAAATGTGCTGTACATACAGCAGAAAAGAATATAACTGTAGTCCCTGGCTATGAGGGTCTCATGTCCAATGGACAAAAAATTTCCGTAACAGTAAGTAAAGAGGGACAAGAAGGGTAGGTACTGAGAAGCCGGAGGACCATGTTCAAATGGGA
Source organism: Ctenomys sociabilis (assembly GCA_004027165.1). Classification (NCBI taxonomy): domain Eukaryota; kingdom Metazoa; phylum Chordata; class Mammalia; order Rodentia; family Ctenomyidae; genus Ctenomys; species Ctenomys sociabilis. Next base: position 54,951 of record PVKA01000734.1, read on the forward strand.
AGGAGAATAGGGAAGGGAGGGAGGAAGAGAAGGAAGGCATGAAAAAAGAGCACAAGGAAAAATGCAAAGAAAGCTTTTTATAAATGTAGAGGGAAGAAAGGTAGATAAATTTACCATGATGATCTAGGTAGAATGTGCGATAATTGTGTGCTGATAAAAATTGTAAAGAAATGGAAAATAGAAAACATATTTTTCTTTTTCTTTTTTATTTTTTAGCCGAACAGGAGATTGAACTCAGACCCTTGCACTTGCCAGGGAAGTGCTTATTTTACTGAACCATCTCCCTGGGCCCCAAAACATTTTTTTCACATGTTAATTTAGCACACATCAGCTGTGATAGAAGTCCAAAGTACAGAGAAAAGTGAGGCAGGAGAAGAGTAAGGTTATTAGTTGTCTTGGAAAACTGGATTTGTGTCAGACCCTTGAAGGCAGAGTAGAACAGGCAGGGGTCTGGGGAACTTAGTCTATGCGTCTGTGAGCACCAAGGTGTGGTGGCTGAGGAACAGTTAGTGAGCTTTGCTTGCGAGGGCACGAGGGGAGGTTGTGAGAGTAGTGGGATAGAAAATGGAGAGTAATGCAGGAAAGGAGAAAGGAGGAAAGAAGGGAAAGGAAATATAGAGGTGCATAAACCAGATAGCTTCGATAACTGCCTGTTGATTTCTGCTGGCCCACTGAAAGGAGCAGGTAATGTGTAATTTTTTTCTCTCTCCTTTAAGTTTTTTAAAATAATTTTTTTTTGACAAATTCTGCTTGCTTATGTTTGGAAATCCGAGCAACTCACTGGGAGCAACCACACGCAATACAACCACCATGGCTAAATTCTTGTAATTTTGTTTAGTGAAATTCTCTCTCTCTCTCTTTTTTTTTTACTAGTTTTTATTCTCTAGGCTGGGGAAGTAGCTCAGTAGAATAAGCACTTGCCTGGCAAGTATAGGGTCCTGAGTTCAATCCCCAGTACAGCAAAAAAAAAAAAAAAATAAATAAAGAAGAATATTTTTTAAAATTTTATAACATAACAAACATAAAACATAACATAACATAACATAGCACAAAACAGAACATAAAATGGAAAAGTAGTGAGAGAAAAGGCAGAGGAGGCCCCCAGGAGAGAAAGGCTGGCTTCATGCAGTGGAGAGGGCAATAAGGTGCCCAGGAGGCCATGTGCACGCACAGCGCTTGACCCGGGTGGCGACCCCGCGCTTCGCTCTTGCCCATGTTCTGTGACCATCTGGCACACTGCTGCTGACAGAGAGCAGCTGCGGCAGCAAAGCGCAGGGACCCAAGGAGAGAGGAAGGTCTCTGGGGAGCCAAACAGGAGGAGCGCAGGCAGCACCTTCAAGTGTTCGCCCGGAAGAGTAAGACACGGCTGCGCGTAAAGACAACAGGCCATGAAGGCTGAAGGGTGGGGTGGCAAAGCCAAGCAGAGCCAAACCCCAAAGACCGTGAACTCATGCGGAGTGGTGAGGCTGTGCCGTATTTACGAAGAGGCAAGAAAGTTCTGTGTGATAACTGAGAGGAGGCGCACAATAATTGTAAAAAATTAGAAACCAGACACTACAGTAAATAACGCCACTGAGCACCACTGAACGCCACCTCCAAGTGGCTTTGGAATCCCCCTTCACAGTGACCAACGGTGAGTAACATCTATGCTGCAGAGTGCCGCAGAGGTATGACTTGTCCTATGCATTTTCCAACAAAGTCTGACTCACCACTCAGCTTTCACACTTAGTAAATATCATCTGTCCTTGTTTTCCCTCTCAGGAGTAGTATCTGAGGATAAAGGGCTAATAGAAGAGCTAAACCCATTACATCCATCCTCTTCCTTGTCACTTATACCTGATGGCCCTCACGGCCTTGTCTGTCTCCTGGCTTGGTTTGGTTCTTCTAGCTTATATTTGTAATCATTCCCTGGCACTCACCAGTTACTGTCTTGCCCCTCTTTACATTCTTCGTGGTGAAATTACAAAATATCCAAACCCCTGTCAGCAACTACCTTGCTAAGTGTGGTGGGAGAAACGCAGACCACTACGTGGTTGAGCAACACCTCATGGCTTACGTGGCCCACCGCCTATTTTATACATTTTATAAATAAACTTCTGTTCGCACATGGTTCAAACCCAACAACTTATTCGGAGTCTACGGCAGCTCTGCTGCTCCCACAGCCCTGATGAAAATTTGCCACAGAGACCTGAGGCCTGTAAAGTCTAAAATATTTATCCCTTCACTCTTCTTCAAAAAAAGTGTACTCATTTCTGTCCTAAATGACTATTGTACACTCTGTTCTTGGTCCTCAGCTTTTCCATATGCTCCCTGATTTCCTTTAAGCTCTAACCTTGTTTTCTGTTTCACTAAGAAATAGATATGTACCACACAGAGCCCCCACCTACTCCCAGCCACACACCTACAAAATCACCGTTGCAGGGCTCATCCCCCAGCTTGCTTTCTTGTTGTTACGGGTGGACCATCTGCGCTGATTCTGAAGTCAAGCCCTCTATTGCGCTGTAGGTCTCATTTCTTTTCAACTACTCAAGGATATTTTTCTCCAGCAATTTTATCATGTTTTGCATCATTAACTTTTCCCTGTTCATCAGATGTCTCCTATCAGCAGAGAAGCATGCTGTTATATTGCTCGCCTTAAAAAGAGGACATTTCTTGAATCAATATTCCCTTCTTCCTACCCATCTTATTTCTCTTTTTTCTTGAGATATAAGTACTCATCCAAAAATATGTTTACCCAAAGTTCTCATGTCTTTTCTCCTTCCATTTTCACTTCATCCCTATCCAAGTAGGGTTTTGGCTTCATCAACCCGTGGAGATAGCTGTTGTTAAATTAAACTCCAGGCATTTCTAGGTGCCCAACTCCTGCCGTCTGAGATACCTGCTATGCTGGATGCTTCCCTCGCCTGCGCAGCTCTGGGGGCCTGTGTCTCTGGGTTGTCTCTCTGCTGAGGTTCCTGCTCTCGCAGTCCTGGCTGGCTGCCCCTTGTGTCCTCCTCTTAAAAACTTTGGTTTGTCCGTAAGTCCTTCCTAGCATCCGTCACCCTCATTGCCTTGCAGACATTGCAGCCAGATGACTGAAAATGCCATCATGGCTCCAGATGGGTACAAGTGGGGCTCTCCAATGACCATGTCCCCGAACAGACCCCTCCACACACTGAGCTTTCCATCCTGACTCTGTCCCCCACTTGCTCAGCATGTCCGTGGGGTCATCTGTGATGCTTTTTCCTTTCCTGTTATATGTGGTAAAGTAAGCTATGCCTGCATTTTGCATTTCTTTCTTGGAAGAATTTTTGCATATTTACAAATGTATGCTATGGATTCTGATAGCTCTGCTTTTATAATCTGTTTTTCATCTGTGGATTTGTTTTAATAAATATAAATATTTGTTAATAGTTTTAAATTGTGGCAGGCTATTTTTTGCATGGTGAAACTAAGTTATTCAATAATCTTTAACAGTCAAATACTTAGGTTTCAGTTATTTGCAGTTATAAACAACACTGAAGTGAACATCTCTGAGTAATGAATAATTTAGAACAAATTCCTTCAAGTTGGATTATCAAGACTACTGTGTTTTTTAAAAATCTACCTTTTATATAATTTACACGTGTATAAGTATACACACACACACACACACACACATACAGTTTTGCATATCCTTGGATGGGGTGATATCAATGTTGATATTCATGGATAAATTGCATAAGAAATAAGCTATTGATAAGCTAGTAATGCTTTTTTACTGATTATATTTAAAACTGCTGCAGTAAATCCAGGTTATTGCAGAAGACATTGTATATTCAACTAAAGAAAGTGGTCTGTGACTATGGATTTGAAAACTCCCTTTCTCTGTGTGTTGGCTCCACCCTGTCCTTAGTTTTTATTTATTTCTCTATATTTCCTACGTATTTGTTTACACGGACTCGCCATGCAGTTCAGACTGCCCGGCCCTGGGATCTCAGGTGTGCACCACCACACCTGGTCTCGTTGGCAGCCGTGGCACGTGACGCTGGAGATCAGAGCTCTGGCCGCTGCGCTGTCTCCCCAGCCCCTGGCCTGGAGTTCCTGGCCTGGCAACCGCAGCTTTGCGTCCACTTCGCATGTTATCGCTCGTGGAGCCTATTTCCTCTTCTGCCCCACTTGCTCGCTTTGTAGTACAACACCGTGTTACAGTAGTAATATTAATTCCCATCCTAAGTAGGCAAGTACAAAGTTCTCATTAAAGCGAGCAATTATAGATACATAATGAGATAAAGTAGGATTTAACTGTGTCTGTTTAAATTAACTTCCTTGGCTGAATTAACTTCCTGCGAGGGCTTCTTTCCTGGAATTTGTGGCAACCAGTTCGGCGCTTGCCAGGCTTGGAGAGACGCTGGAGAACGACGTCTGTGCGTTGCCACTCCAGCCCGCTCCAAGTTGCTTCTCTCACCGCTGCAGTTTTGATCTGTGCCACTAGATGGCGTGCACTGTTCTCTGCTCACCCCCCAAAGGCTCAAATGTGGGGTTCCAAGACCAGCCAAAACAAGGAGGAAAAGCCCACACCACTGTGGCAAAAATTGGGAGGATCTTTCTGAAAATTGTAGTGTTTATTTATTTGATGCAGATTACATGACTAATGCCACTATTATTTTCTTTACTTCAGTTTTTCTAATTCTAAATACTAGAATGGGACCAGAATCTATTTGGGCTTTGCTACGTATGCATAGCATCTTAGCCCCTTTTCTGCAGGGCTGGGCCTTCACCCCAGATCCTCATGCGTAGGAGGAAGTACTCTCCCACAAAATTACACCTTTAGCCCCTCAGCAACCTAATTTGAACTTCATATTTTGGTCCTAAAGGCAATTTAAAAAGAAACTCATATAAACAGGTACTTAAGGATAACTTATGTTGACATTGTTTATGATAGACTTTAAAAATAGGGCACATTTTTCAATATCTTGAAAGATGTTTACACAAGGCCTTGGTATTCATGTGGCAAAAGATGTAATGAGCTAGAATTTCCTGCTGCCTGGTAGCCCATAGGCAGCTTTGATCCAACTTTAACATAAACTGGCATTTCTGTCTATGGTGTGTATGTGGTTGGGAAGATGTGTGGTTTGTCTGTGTGCATCTTGTGGCATGAAGAAAACATCAGTAAATTTAATTTGTTTTTAGTGGTAAATTTCTTTAGGTTAGGCAGCAAGTATTTTAGAGAAGTTGATAAAATAAAATCCTGCTCCTCGGATTTACCAATGGATGACATGTTTTGAGCAGCATTAGCACATCTTTTCCTTCTTTATGAGTTTACTTTTGATGGCAAATTACTTTGAGAAGCAAACATTTTACTAATGTTGAAGAAATAAAATGAACTTCTTTAACTTGGAGTGCCATCTCAGATTTTCTTCCCCCAAACACATATTTATTTATTTATTTATATTTTAGGGAAGGGTCTACAGGGTGTTCAAGGGTCTCATTACTAAATCAGACTTTTAGTGATCTGCCTGTTTACAGCCTCTCAAGAACTGGGATTATACCCATCAAAGGTGGGCACTCCATTGTCATTCAACTAACTTAGGTGCTTGAACTCGACACCCCAATCCAACACAGTCAGCATTCTACAACAATAGTGAGTTATTCAAAGAAATTGTCGACCATAGTCATTTACAGCTCAGCTTAATATTATGGTCCTACGATGTATACTTCATTTTTATACTTTTCTGCTGGATGGTTAAGTCCTAGATAGATCAAGACTTATATACCAACACATGAACTTTATATTTCCTATGTGGTCAGTGAAGTCCTCTCAGGGTTTATCTTGTAGTCCTGTACATTATTCTGTAGTTCCTTTGTCTGTGTCATCCATGTGGATGACTCATGGCCAATGCTAGACCAGTTTGCTCTCTGTGAGAGCTTGAGAGAAAGTTTTCTCTTCACGTGACTCTCCCCAGGCACACTATAGAACCTCAATCTCTTTCCTCTGTGGCTCCATAATCTCCTTGTTCAGAAAATTTGGAGCTCACCTGAGTTTCATGATGTTGCAGTACAGGTTCTCCTATGTCCTGAGTCTTCGCTGACCTTGAAAGGCTGTGTTGGATTGTTTTATTAAAAAATTATATATATATATATATATATATATATATATATATATATATATATATATAATTAGCCATCCATGTTTTGAAATCTATAACATATGTATCGCTGCATATTAACCTGTTTATGTCATTTGTTCTCTTTGTTTTTGATTCTATTTTTCACTCTTCAAGTTAAAATATAAATAAATAAATAAGTAAAAGGAAAAAAAAAAAAGAACTGGAATTATAGGCATGCTCCACCATGCCCAGTCTCAGTTGCCATCTCAGCATACCCTGGGGGTGGGGCCAGCATGACAGAGCCAGGGATCAAAACCTTGGCCCCTGTGCCTGCTTGCAGGCACTTTAATCCACTGAGCTATTTGGCTGGTCCCAAACACACATACATTTAAACAGGAGTAATATCGTGTTTTCTCTTGTCAGCTGCACTTGGTCCCTGCCTGAAGTACAGCTCCTCATCTCAAGGGATTCGCCTTCTCGATTCCCAACAGTCGACTAAGACAAAACAGTACTCTCATCCTTTGTGAGGAAGATAATATTCAAGGCCATCAGGGCCTTCAAGCAGACAAGAGATGGTCACAATAATGAGGTGAAAAAAATGCCTAGAGATGGGTCTTCAATTGGAAAAATCTAAAAGCTGGTGAAATTTCTAAAAGGCTTTGGAGGTGCTTCTGAAAACAGATACTAATTTTATGTTCTTGTCCTTCAAATTATATTCATCTGACATTTAGAAGTAATTTTAAAGTTAAATTTTATTAACAGAGAAAGAGATCTCTTGAACTATAATTGTAAGAGATGAGTATATTTAAAAAATATAGTCAACTCATGATTAGTCTGTGACTAGTGGTTTGATTCATATATTCTTTAATTATTATCATTTATTCTGTTGCCTATTTTCAGCCTCTCCTTGTGTTATTTGCTTCTCCAGAGAGCAGACAAAGCTATAGGGCAGTGATAAAGGCAGAGAAATCTATTGTGTATCAGTTCTGGAGGGAAGTTTTTTTTTGTTTGTTTTTGTTTTTGTTTTTTCTGTGGTCCCGGGGATTGAACTCAGTGCCAGGCAAGCACTTATTCTACTGAGTCATCTCCCTGGCCCCATAGAAATTGCGTCTTTATTTTGTGCAATGATGAATGAAAAGGATGATTAAGGTTAGAAATGCAAATCTATTTTTGTCTTCTTGACTTCAAGTATTTCTTCATCTTCCTTTGAAAAGTTGATATGCACTCATTTCTTCATTCTTATAGACAAGTGCTATTTATTTATTGAACTCTATTTTATGCCAAGTTGTGAAACTCATACTCTTCTCTGAGTTGAGTCCTTGGCCTCTGTTCTCCATCTCTTCTTCATTGTAAATCCCAGTGGTTCTGTGTGAACTTGTTCTTTTGTGATCTTTCCCTCTGGCACATAGACAAGTATTTTCTAGTCCTTTCTGCATGACTTCCCTTGAGTATCTTATTCTGTAATGCTTCCTTCTTTTATTGATATACTCACCAAATTTTATTGAACACACACAGTGTGCAAGGCACAGGCCGGTTATCATGGATATAGATACTTCAACACGTTCACGACACGTTCATCCCATCCTCTTCCAAGAGCCTGTCTTCTCCTCAGTTTCCTCTTCTGATCAGTGGTGTCAGCTCACGTTGGCCAGGCAAACCATACCAGCTCTTACGTTCTGTTGCCCAGCAGCTAGCAAGGGGTGCTCAGCTGTGTTTATGAGGTGAGTTTCACTTTCTCTATTCTTGCATCACTTTTGTAGCTATTGCTGTAAATCAGACCCAGATTATTGCCTGCCCATGTTATGTAATGAATAGTTACGCTGGCTTCAATCTCTCCTTTTGCAACTCATCCTAAATTATCTTTTTAAACACAGTTTTAATTATATTATTTCCCTCCTCAGAGATATTTGGTGACTGCCCACTGACTACAGAATAAGATCAAAATGGTTTTTATATAATCTTTTCTACCTGACCTCAACTCACCCATGTCACATTTGTGTGTCACTTTCCGTTTTAGCAGAATTTTCCTCACACACTTTCAGGGTAAAAGATAGGAATTGTTTTCCCTGAATTTGAAGCTGAGTAAACCAGAGCTCCAACTATGTAAATAACTTACTAAACAAGCTAATCTTATTAACCCTATGATTAACAAGAAAACCTAGCTACTAAATATAGATGATAATAACATTCAAAACATATCAGTATGAGGTATGGTATTTTATAGAATGAAATGTTTCCATCAATATTTTGTGACATACATTTTAAACTAAGAATTTTAAGGCAGAAAGCTATTTTTAAAATTACATATCATTTATTTATCACTCTCATTAGAACTTAAAAATGAACAAACATTTCAAAATCATTTTGATGAATTTCACCCTTTTCTAATGTTGGTTATCCTTACGGGACATAGATACACTCAAAAAATGTGGGTGTAGAGATTTCATGAGCATTTTGTAAAATTAACATCTGCTAATTTCATGAACTGTGTAACTGGGTGCTAAAATCGGATGGATGCATATTCGTCCAGCACATACTTAGCTAATGCTTATTGTGTGCAATGAGAGTAAGCACTTACTAGAAGGCCCTAGGAAAGAATACAGTAGAAAACTTTGCCCATGAGGATTGAACTTGGGCTATAAATATCTCATAAAACTATAATTCATAAATCTATTTATGAACAAAAGAGCAGGATGAAATGGGCACTTTCCTCATTATCAACAACATGTTGAGGTCTCACTGCATAAATTTGAATATACATATCTACACACACACACACACACATACACACACACACATATATATATATATATATATATACATATATATATATATATATATACTTGATGTAATACTCATCAAATTCATTATGGTATAAATATGATATAAAAGTAAACTGACTTTAACATTAGTTTGCTGAGTGCTAGGGCTGCAGAAGCTGCATTGCTTAAGGATAATTCATTCATTTCTTTAATAATTAGCTTATGCACTTGGCACAAAGTGGCTCTAAAGACCAAGAATGCACAGAATCTTTCTTTCAGCCTACGAGGACACAGATGCAACATCTGTGGCACAAAATAATAATTTGCTAAGATAGGTATGGACAGTACGCTGTGACAGTAGATGCTACTAATTTGTGAGAGGTGGTCCGGGAGCAACCCCAGCTCTTGGTGGAGGATGTACATGGCCGGGTAGGTGTAACACTGTGCGCCCTCTTAGCATCCAGTATCCATTTCTCTCTTGCCTATGGTTTTATACAGAACTGTTTCATTTATATTTCCTGTGAAAATTATGGAGACTTCGAGACTATGGGCCATGTCTTACTTGTATCCACAATCCTTATCTCTGTAAAGCATGGCTGTGCATGGAATAGAACTAAAGACAGCTCCATGCAGATAAGAGGGCATGGACAATGGCAAGTTCTCAGGAAAATTATATTTCAGAGATTATTGTGTACTTTGGCAAAACTGGGAGTGAATGTGGTGATAGGAAGGAAAACTGCAGACGGCCTAGGAGGGGAGCTTGAGAGCCGTGCTGCGGGACTCCTTCTCCATCCAGAGGAGTCGCTGAGAGACTGGGCTTGGGCCTGACAAGGAGAATGGAGACAAGGCGTGCATCAGGACGAGCACAGTAGGTGACAGTGGTAACACCTGTTGGTGGGGCCAGGATGGAGTTAGGGGAGAAAAAGGACCTGGGATGACACTTAGGCTTTGGGTGGGAGGTGATGTCATTCCCCAGGCGACAACAACAAAACCCTCATGGGATCGAAGTCTAGGTAAGGATAAGGTATTTGGGAGGGAGTCAGAAATAGAGGGGTTTTTACCAGGCAGAAAACTGGGAAGAAAGCACAGGCTGGCACCAACTATCCCGGCACAGGAGGAGTTGGGCTCGTGGTGACATTCTGCCACACATGGGTGCTTTTAGTGTAAACAGAAAAAGGGACACCCGGGAAGGTCCCTGAGGAAGTGCAATTTCCACAAAGCTGAGTTTTCTGAGCAAAAAGACAATAGCCAGACTGCCATGACTTTTTACTGAGATGAAGGCTATATCCTCAGCGCTACAAATACAGAATGGATTCTCTTTGGGTCAGAAGTTATTGCCATGCAGAACTCAACTCTGATTTTTCAAACCAGTTCCTTCATGCTTCTTCACTTACATTAATGATGGGCATGCCTGGCTTTTTCTCCACATTTTCTTCTTGCCCCCTGAAAGTGGGTGTATCTTAAGATTGTCCACTTTTGTAGCAGTTTCATCAATGGAAATGAGGGAGAAGTGCCAGGTGGTAAAGAGGGCAGATTAAGAAATGTAACTGCACCACAGGCTGTGCCAGCCCAAGCCCCGGGCGCGCTGAGCTGGCCACTGAGGCCGGGTGTGGTGGTGCATGCCAGCAATCCCGTGCTGGGGAGGCTGAAAACAGGAGGATCACTACCAGTCTGAGCTGCCTAGTGAGGCCCTCTATGAAGTACACACACACACACACACACACACACACACACACACACACACACACACGCACAGAAATGCAACTGCAAATGGAATCTTTTCTCTGCACAGTTTTTCCACTCCCACTGGCCCAGGAGTGTGTTGCGCTTTTCAGCTGGCTGTTTCTCAGCCCTCTACCAAGTTACACCAGGAGCGGTTGAAACATAGGATGGGGGTTAAAAGTTTTAAAGGCATATGTTATGGAAAAGAGCACATTGCCAAGAATGTGATGGGATAAGTGCACCGAAGCAAGGGGAAGAATTCTGAGGGACAGTCACGTCCTATGTCTTTTACTGTATTCATTTTTAAAATTTGAACTGTTGTTGTGTTTGATCCCTTTGTATCGATCAAATGTTCATGGTCGTTTCTGTCAAATGAGAACGTGTCTGACATCTCCAGACTCCTGCTGAGAGGAGCCCTGAGCTTGTATTTGCAGAATGGGGTTCACCTATGTGCTCTTTAGAGAGGCCTGGTGCGTGCTGTAGCTATCAGCGTGGACACATGAGTCAGAGTCTCAGGACTCTCTCCTCAGAGCCCTGTGCCACGTGACAGTTAGAAGGGGGAGGGAGACTTCTCCCATGAGGAGCCAGCTTGTGAAGGGACAAAGAAAAACAAAAGACTGACTTTCAAGCCCAAGTGTTAAAGTTAACAGTACTCATTAGAAATGATTGATTTTGAGGTCTACACTTACTGAGCAATTGATCAACTTTATTTATTTATTTAGTCTTTTAGGACAGGGTCTGCAGGGTCTCACTGTGTAGATTGGACTCATAGTGATCCTCCTGTTTACAGCCTCCCAAGCTCTGGAATTACAGGTGTGTGCCACCACGTCCAGTATCAATTGCTGTCTTAGTGTGCCCCAGAGGAGGGGCCAGCATGACAGGCCCGGGGATTGAACTTCTGCCTCTTGTGTCTGCCTAACCCTGTGCTTTAATTCACTGAGCTATTTGGCCAACCCTTGATCAACTTTGATTCACATGAAATTTACATGTCTACCTGTTTTCTGTTCCCTCTTTTGAAAAGTACATTCTTTTTTAAATGTTTGACTGATCGAATTCTTATTTTTCATAGAGCTGGTTTTCCTTAGCTACCAATTTGAAAATCTTTCTGGGGGCGAACTTTTTTTTAATCTTTATTTTTATTAATGCATACTTTCAGTATACAAGGAGGATTTAGATTTTAGATTGTTTAATTCTCCAGTGTAAACAGGGTTGGGGAAGACTTTGCCAAGGGTCATTCTGTCCTCAGATCATTAATACCAGAGGGGCTGAGGAGATAGCTCAGTGGACTAAATGCTTCCCTGGCAAGCACAGGGCCTGAATTCAATCCCTGGTTCCACCAGAAAAAAAAAATTTGCTTATTAATACCAGAAACTCACTCCCTTGGCTTCTCCACTGAAGTCCACAAAAGCCTGTCTGGCCCAGAGCCACGTGCCTGAGCCCCTGGCCTGACCCAGGCTTCTTCCCATGGGATCTATTGCCCATCAAGAAACCTCAGCTCAAATCTCTGCCATCCTTCTACAATGCAATATCTTTTTTTTTTTTTTAACAGAAAGGACTTCATCCAAGTTGACATGTTGCCAGCCACAGAAAAAGGAACATCCAAAAAGAATACGGGTAAATGGAGCAATGTGCTAGGAGAACTATGGTTTGCGAATAAATAAAGCATGGAGTCCAGCAGGGAGCTAAACTACTCTACACTACTAGAAGCACAGCGGGAGCACAACCGCGACAAACACCACTTGCACCTTCTGATAAGGCCGAGACAAATCACTCGTGTTTACTTAATAATGTGTGCAAAATACCTGTTGTACCCTGGACAACATACCAAGCAATTCATTTTTAATAAAAACAAAATCAAATGCACACTTGCAGTCCATCTGCCTTGATGGACTGCGAGAACACTGTCTTCATTTGTTGACATTTTCACTTCCAAAGTAGCATCAGGTCATCCCACCCATTGCTACTCTGCTTCTTCTACAACTTATTTACTTGCTAATGAGTCAGTTAGACCCAAATAAAAGATCTAAGCAACTAAGATTTTTAAGGAGCTCAGCAAGTGAAAGTAGATGCTACAGACACCAAGAACTCAAAATGGATCTGTATTTTGACATTTTTAATTATTATCTTTATTACCAATAGAAGACAATATTCACAAATAATCGTCCAAGCATGCTCCTATCTCCTGCCAACCCCATAGATTAATAGTCCATGCCGTAACTCTGCGCTGCTCTCCCAGGCTCCAGTGGTACTAACTACGTTTGCTTGCGAGCCTCTTTGCTTCTAGCTTCTTACCAGGTGGCTTTCTCTTCCTGGTATGGGTGGGTCATCTGTCTCACTTGAGTCAAGGTCCTGTTAATTAGTCCACTCAGTACAGGGATTCAGGTATCATTTCCTTCCTTTGCCTTTCAGGCCCGTGATGGTAACAGTGCCTCACAGTTGCTGATACTGGGGTGCGCAGGCAGGCAGAGGCGTACACTACCTTGGGGGCACCCTTCCCTCTTCCCCACATCTCTCTAGGCATCCCGGTATTATCAGGCTATGTTGTCTGCTTCCTGTTGGAGCCCTAGATCACACACTGCAGCCTGCCTCAGTTTCATCAGGCATCTGTGTATCCTCTGCACATTGTCACCTCAGTGCTGTTTGCAAATGAGCTCTTCCCACTCATAGTGGCTGGGGTGACGATAAAGCTCCTGTTATATAAACACTTTTCTACGTTAATCCATTTGGAAAAAAATCATGTTAGAAAGAGATCAAATAATGTCAGTTACAGGTCAAAGAACTCCTAATAAGGTTTCATAGAACATGGCTTAATAGAAAGAACACTGAAACTCAATTAGGTCAGAAGCCAAGGGTTTGAGTCACAAATTCATCAATTATCATGTGACCTTGACAAGTCACTTAACCGCTCTGAACTTTAGTTTCCTCATATGTCAAATAAGGATAATAAATGGTGATCTGTTTATCTCATGGGGTTATTAGTGAAGGAGCCAATGAATAACAGCCTTGAAGGTGTTTCCCAACCTCAAAGAGATATTACACAGAGTGAGTACAAGCGTAAGCTTTATTCAACGAATAAACATACAAATCTCTGTTATCCTGGAGAACCCCAACACATGACCACTTTTTAAAATTGTGGGTGTAAGATAAAAAGCAACTCTGTGAGCCGAATGCTTGTGCTCAGAATGTGGCTCTACTGTGAGCTAATGGAGGTGTTACAGGTTCCTGGACCTTGGTTTGCTCATCAATAAAAGGACAAAATGATGCTGGTCTCATTTAACAAGGTAATCCAGTGAAGCCACAGATCACAACGTCCTGCCACAGCAACTTTTATCTGTGTTAGCCTCCTTGTACTATAGGAAATGCAGAGAGAGCACCTCAATGGGAGAGTGCCACAGCGTGGTTAAATAGCTGACTTTCAAAGCACAGATTTCACGCTCTAGCAATGGACTCATATACTCACTAACTGTGTCTACTTGGACAAGTCACTGGGTCTTTCTAACAAGTGTTAGTTTTCTTTGGGTCATTAGCAGGATATTTACATCTGCTTTAGGAGCACTTAGGATGTAGCACAATGCCGGGCATGAGCTAAGCACCTACTTATCATACTTGTCACTATTTTGACATTGCTAAAACAAAAATATCCCTTCTTGCCTTTTTGTTTCTTACTTCTTTTATGTACAGAGTCCTCAAGTAATTTTAGTTTACATAATCAGTATTTAGATTCTGACATAGAATTGAAATAAGCAGAAAAATCTAATTACGCACACTTAAGAACTGGACATATCTGTGGAAGGCTGATGTTGTCTCAGCATGGCAAGTATATGCTCTTCTGGAGGATGTCAGGCCCACTGAGCCACTGTGGTGTCTTTTTGGCACTTGCTTGTACCTTGCAGCACTAAGAGAGTCAATCCTTTGACCCAGCCATGCCTGTGGAGAATGTTTTACAAACGGGGTGGGAAAATTAAGTTTGTCAGCTAAGAAGACAGTATCTTCTCTCATGGTGCTGACAGAGACAGTGTTCTGCTGATACTCAGAACAATATCTCTTAAACACAAAGATCACAAAATATTCCCTGAAAGTCAGTGTACACTGCGGCTGAAGGTGTGAATTCTAGAATAGCACTATGTGAGTTGTTGAACAGGTCATTTTATCTCCTTTGGCCTTGGATTCCTCTTCTATAAAATGAGAGTCGTAGAAAAAGTTGTATTTATATGGTTTATGTGCAGATTAAATGAATTAATGCATTAAACAGCTCAGTCTAATAAATGTTAGTTATGACTGCTTTACTAGCATGTGTATTATTTTACTACCATGTGGATGGCATGATTTTTGAGTAAAATAGTAAGTTAATGAGCATAAGTTGTGGAGAACTATAGGCTGTTAGCCAAATACAGCCCTTCACCTATTTTATAAATAGAGTTTTGTTGGCACACAGCCATGTTTATTCATCTGAGTATTGTTTATGGCTGCTTTTGTGCTACACTGACAGAGTTGAGTGACTGTGGCAAGGGCCTATGGCTGCAGAGCTTCACGTATCTACTATTTGGCTCTTCCCAAAAAAGTCTGCTGACACCTGGATAAACAAAAATAAGCAGGTTTTTCTCAAAAGGAAAAGGTAGTACATAAGTTATTCATTCTTAGAAATATGTTTACATTCATGCGTTTGCATTCTTTCAAGTGGCATATTTTACTCTGCAAATAAGCGAAACAGAAGAGCTCAGAGGGCCCTGCTATGTGCTCTCTCCGCCCCCATCAGTTCTGCTTAAGAAATCAACATGCACCCATATGATGCTACCAACCACTTTCAGCAGAATAAATACTCTGTTATTTTCCATTAACATGAGTAGATTTATATTGTTTCATTCCTTCAATGTACTTCTGTTATCAATGATCACGTGTATGTATAAGGAACTGGCTCTGGGGTGTCCTGTGGCTTTTGAAATGAATCTCCTATTGGAAACCAGCTGAGCTGTACTGGGAACTGAGTTCTCATTGCTGGCTTAGCATAGCACATCATCACAGAGGCATCAGCTGCCATAGTTTTATCCATAAAAGGAACAGAAGCCACTTCTTTAAAAGATACATGTTTAATTTTTTTAGTGTTTTAAAACAGAGAGTGGGAAACTTAATTTTCTGATGGTCAAAAAATGTTCTTTCTAGGACTGGGGCGATGGCTTAACAGAATAAGCACTTCCTTGGCAAGTGCAAAGGCCTGAGTTCAATACCTGGTTCTGAAAAAAGAAAGTTCTGTCTAATGGAAGTTTCTGGCAGTGCCAACCTCCTGGTTTTGTACTGTACCTGTGACTACTCGGTTCAGGGCTGACATGAAAAGCAAAGCTCCAGTACTGGGTTAGAGACAAATCAGCAGTAAGGATTCTCATACATTATTCTCTGAGTTAGAACCAGAGACCTCTTTGCACCTATTTGTAGCAAACACAACACAGTGTATCAAACCACTGCAAACTGAATGATAAAATTGAAAGCAAGTAACCATTACACATAGTCTCCTTAATTCACCTGCACAAATATCTTTTAAGTGCTGGCCAAATAGCTCAGTGGATTAAAACACCTGCAACCAGGTACAGAGGGTCTGCCATGCCAGCCCTGCCCCCGGGGAGCACTGAGAGGGCGACTGAGACTGGGGTTGGTGGTGTGACCTATAATCCCAGCACTTGAGAGGCTGTAAATAGGAGAATTACTATGAGCCTGACCTAGTAGTGAGACCCTGAATACCCTAAAATACAGAAAATAAACAAACAAACAAAAAAAAAAAAAAACAAGCATCTTTTGATTATTGGTCAGGTGAAGAAAATGACTTAGGTTTCTAACAAGAATAAAGACAAAAAAAGATGGTTTATTTCTGCTTTTTAAAAGGAAGGTTGAAAATAAAAGTGACTCAATCTTATGAAATGTGTTTGCACATGGAGAGTATTTTCTGATATTTAGTAAAGTTAATGGTTACAGTAATGCAAACCTTGCAACAAATTTATGAATAGAAAGCAAAGAATGAGATTTGTCAGTGTGTCAGAGAGGAGTGCCTCCATACCATTTAGACAAAGTGAAATGGCAAACATACTCTTTAGGACATCATGTCTTGGGACACAAAACTTGTAGTTACTATGTTTTGCAAAGGAGGCATTACACAGCGATCCTCTGGAAGTGGCCATCACCTCATTCTAAGGCAACTTTCACCAGAAAAAACCCAACACCTTTTTCTTTCTTTAATCTTTGTGTGACCTTGACTGTGTTACTTTATGTTTCCTTGTCACCATACCTACATCTGAAGTAGAAATAAATAACAGTGCCTACTATTGTAGAGACTGCTGGGAGTAAAGTGGAACCCATGCTCAAGAATTTTTTTGCTTGAAATTTTTTTAATTTCTGTGTGGGTCATTCTTTAGATGTGGTGAGTTGAATTGCATCCCTATGAGAAGAACGGTTAAGTCCTTACCATGCGACTATTCAGAGATAGGGTCTTTGCACACACAATCCAGTGGAGATACACACACATTGGAGCAGTGTGGGTTCTACTACTGAGGACAGTAGTCTTTATAAGACAAAAGAAAAAAAAAAGATTTAGCTACAGACACAGAAGAGTGACAGGGGAAAAAGCCCAGGCAAAGAAGATGACAGAGATTACATTTCTTGCTTTTCTGTAAGCCACAGTAAGCAAGAAATGTCTAGGATCCAGCAGAAGCTAGAGAAAAGCTGTGGAAGGTTCTGTTTTATGGGTTTTGTAGGGCATCCAGCCCTGTTCTTTCTCTGGATTCAGACTTCTGGCCTCCAAACCCATAAAGGAGCAACTTTTGGTTGATTTAAGCCACCTATTTTGTGTCCTATTGTTATGGTCGACCTGGAAATGAGTATACCAGCTAACTTGGAAGAAAAAGAAGAGGTTTATAGAAGGAAAGAATGACGAGAGCCAAAGATGCAAGTCTACCATGCAGAATGAGGTTTCCATGAGATATGTTGGATGTTCTTTCAATATGTTATTTCATTGGGTCTTTTCCCCCCGGCCTTAAGAGGAACAGCTCAGGCCCACTAGGGTGGGGATCGCAGACATCTGCCCTGTCTGAGTGTGAACAAATCCCGCGGCTTCCTCCCGCTGAGAGCTGTTTAATTTATCCACTTGCCACAGGGAGGTGGTGATTTAAATTAAAATTTATTAAAATGAAATGCAATTGGAAATTTACTTTCTTGGTCTAACTAAACTCATGTAATCAGTAGCCACGCAGTTAGTGGCTACTATGTTTACAGTGACACAATGCTCTGTCACTGCATATAGTGCTACTGGAAAATGCTAAGCGATATTTTTTATTGGAACAGGATTTATTTAAAAGTCAAGGAAATCAGATAGAGAGGGTGCATGGAAGGAAGGTATCATATTCTTGTAATATAGATAAGCAATTTGATAATTTGTTAAGGAAAGGATCGAATATGGTAGAGTTGATTCTTTGACAGCTGCTGACAAGGCAGGGCTCACTTGTTGAATGGTCTACCGTCTTTTTCTTGAAGTCATTTACATCACTGCTTTTCTTTCAGTCGGACAAAGGATATGTATCAGATGTAATGCTTCAGACTGCAAATCAGAGCAGCTGAACACTAGCCTGGATCTAAGACCAGGCACCGCCATGGAAAAATGTTAGCCTGCTTTCTTTTATTTGGTTGAGATCTACCTTGTATAGAACTGGTTAATAATTTGGTCTCTTAACACTGAAGGAGTTAAATGCTGTAAAGCAACAAATGAAATCAAGAAACCCATGAACTATGTATCCCTCCTCCTCCGCCTCCTCCTCTTCCTCCTCCTCCTCCTCAGATCTAATCATACAGATGAATAAATTGCTATAAAAATACCAAAAATAAAACTTAAAAACAATGACTGAATCGTTTTTTTTTTTTTTTTTAATCTCATGTACTTTGTGTTCAGGTAGCAGGAAATTTAATTCCAGTCCAACCAGTCTCCGGTGATTTTTTTCCCTTTCATCTAAGATATTTTTAATGCTCAGAGGCATCATAATGGAAAAGCGTGTATTTTTGCCTGGTTTATACCCATCATCCTTACCATTACAACAAGACAAAAGCATTAAAGTAAAATTAATCATGTCAAAAGATTTTAGCAAAAACAAGTGAGACCATGCATAAAGCATCGCTTTGTCTAGTGTGAAGTCACGCTCTGATTAAAAACATATAATGAAAGTGAAAGTGATACATCATTGCCTTAGCAGTAGGGTTTTTTGAAAGTGCTTTGCAGTTCTCAACACAAAAAAAAAATGTGTGAACATTCTAGTCTTTGAAGCTCACAATGATTATTCTATCTAAATAACTGGAATTTTATCTTAATTTTCTCCTTAATAAATTAAGACTTAATGGCCACGCAAGACATGTCAGTAGGATTAATAACTAGCACACACTGTAAACAGTGAGTAGCCTGCCTTGGCATGCACACCCAGAGCTGAGAAAGTGCTTTGCAGCCTCTTGTGCAGAAGCAGCCTTAATGCTGGGCAGATGTGGACAGGCTCTGGGGTATCTGCTATGAATGGCAACAGTTCCCACTACCACAAGCACTTAATGAACAGAGGGTGGGCCATAGCACTGTTACACACTCCTAGGAATGAAATTGCTTTGAGTATGATACAAAAAACACCCAATTCTAGCCAGTGGGATATTCATAACAGGTAAATTCAGTTGATGATATCACTTTAGGATCGTATCATGGATTTCAAAAAAAATCAGTTTATTTATATATCAGTCATGCACTGAAATTCTGTCTCATTTTTTGTGTTGTCATGAAAATAATTCACATTATGTTTAAAATGAGTGCTCACTAATAAAGAAACTATTTATTTCTATAAGAATTATGTGTACCTATATAATTTTATCTATAATTACCTATTTATCCATACCTATGGTATAAACATATAATGGTTTGTATACAATAGAAAAATGAAAATTACATGAGCTCAAATACCTTTAAATTATTTGAGGGAGTCAAAATTTGAGCAAGTTCCATCCTCAAAGCATTATATTAGTATCAGGAATGAATTTCTTAACACTTATAATATAAGGCAATAATTCTTCTGAGATTAATATCAGCCCTGACAATGAAATCATACAGAAGCAGGTAATGTGGAAAAGGCAGAATAAGTATTTATCTGATGAATAACTTTCACTGAATAATGAGAATAATTTGCACAGGAAGAGCAAACCAAATATTTGTTGAACATGAGGACATACTTCTGTCATCATGTGGGTTTTTGTCCTCCAAAACTCATTGCAATTTAACCCCCATTGTAAGGCATTAAAGGAGTGAAAACTTAATCTGACTATGGTGTTTGGAGATAGGACCTTTGGGATATAACTGGAATTCCATAAGGTCACCAGGGACAGGCCCTCATGGTTGAACGCTGGTGGCTTTACATGAGGAAGGGGCCAGAGCGCTTTGTACACCCTCCCTAGCCATGGGATTCCTTCTGTCACTTTGAGTTTCTGTCAGCAAGAAGGTTATGGTCAGGAATGGTACCTGCTCTTAGACCTATGCTGTAAGTCAAAATAAAACTTCTAAAATTACCTAGTCTATAGTAGTCAAGTCACATATTAGCAACAGATGATAGATTATGACAGGCTATTAAATAAATATTCTGTTTGTCTTGTTTTCAACACCTCAGGAGGACAACACTTCTTCACCAACCTGGAATTAGATGTGGTTATGTAATTTGGTTTTAACAATACATGTTTGAATTCAGGACGGAAGCTTCAAGAATCAGTGTGACATTTTTTCTCTCATCATGACAATGGTAACATGGCAAAGAGTGGAGTTTCTATCAATCTGGAGACAAGAATGAGAAGATGTGGCACGGATGCCCAGTTAACTTGACATAGATATGGGATATGAAAAGAAATGAATATTTCCTTGCATAGGTTACCACTGAGGTTATTGTTCTGACGGCGACCGATACAGGGATGGTTACCAAGAAGGTCTGGTGGCTGGTGACAAACTGATATGTGGGGCTGGAAAGTTGCAAATGCATGCTGTGGAGTGGAAAATCACTTGGTAAACTATTTGCTCTTAACTTCAAAAGCTAATCAGTTATTTAATGAACTTCCACCTGTAAGAGAAGAGGTTAGAAAACAGAACGTTGATAGTGTGTATTGGTTGCTGTTGGCTGCACTTGGCAAGGCCTACAAAAGACAAACCAAATCAAACCAAAACAAGTCAGGGAAAAAATGCCCCATTCATAGGTAAGAGCAAAAGGAAAGGGCAACCCACTGGGGCCCCTCCTATCTCTCAGGAGCTATTCCTATTCCCCACTCTTATTCATCAATAAAATTTCCTACTCTTAAAACAAAAGCAAAAATAAAAAGAATGAGAGGAAATAGAATCCAAAAATCTGGGGAAGTACAGCCTTAGAAGTGATTAATTTTAAATCTGTACAGTAAAATATGTAATTGAGAAGAATTTTGAAAACAAAAGGAGAAAAATTAAAGATATAGCTGCCACAGTAATTTCACTGGGCTAGGATGTCTCTGAAGAAAGTTTGAAGAAAGAAATTAAGATAAGATAGTGAATAAGATTTGCCTCAAGTGAAACAGTAAAATAGTCTCCCCTTTTTATTTTTTTGTATTTTAAGGAAGGATCTACAGGGTGTTCAGGGTCTCACTACAAGATTGGGCTCCTAGAGATCTGCCTGTTTACAGTCTCCCAAGAGCTGGGATTACAGGCATATGCCACCATGCCCAGTCTCATTTGTCATCTCAGTGTACCCTAGGGGTGGGGCCAGCATGGCAGGCCCATGGATTGAACTCCTAGCCCCTACACCTGCCTAAACAGGTGCTTTAATCCGCTGAGCTATTTGGCCAGCCCTACACCCTTCCTACTTAAGCCTGACACACAAAAACAAAGATAGAAAATGAGAGGGGAGAGAGAGAGAGAGAGAGAGAGAGAGAGAGAGAGAGAGAGAGAGAGAGAGAGAGACTACACAGAAACAGCAAGCAGCTAAGTTTTCCAGAAAGTTTGGTGCCAAAAGGTCCCCTTAACTTTAATCCATGCATATGGTTATGGTAAGAACAATGGACCCTTCTAGGTTTTCATGCACTAAATGGGTCAGTGTAGACTAAATCTTGCTCATCAGTTTGGGCTTTTGGGGTAATGTTTGATCAAGTGGATCGATGCAGCACTGTTTGATAGAGATTTGTCTCTCACTCTGCCATTAGGTTGTCAGGAGATTCTGGGCATAACTTCTCTCTTCAGTTCATTTCAAATAAAGATCAAATTGAGAGCTGGCCCTGGAGGTTCTTGAGTGGTTAGTATTTGCTAAATCTTTAGCTATATTTTCTTTTTTTATTTTAGCCATAGATTCTGTTCTGCCGTCTTTGCATTTGTAGGTAACTCATGCAGAGCAGGCATCTCTCATATTCTGACATGGAAGCACACCTAAGCCCCATTCATCGTAACTCTAAGCCCCCCCCCCCCCCAGGGTTTGTGATATACTACACAACTCCTAAACTAGATCAGGTCTATATATACTTTAAAAAAATATTTTTTGGCAGAATTGGGGATTGAATTCAGGCCCTTGTGCTTGCCAGGGAAGCACTTATTCCAGTGAGCCATCGCCCGGCCCCTACAGTCTATACTTTTCCTTTAGAGCACAACTATATTTTCTTGTGATAGACTGTCACCTGGGATTATGGGTTAATGTTGGCTTCTATCACTAACCTCTAAACTTGGTCAGGATATGATATTTGCTTTATCTTAGTGTTGTACTGATCATGCTTAGCACAATGACATAGAAGATAATCAATTCCACTTCCTGAGTGAATGAAGTGAGTGGGCAAGATGAGAAGACTGGAGGAGGTCATTAAGTCTTTCTGGATTTACATTTAATGGTTTGCCAGACCTTGTCTATCATTTGCTTAGGAATACCACAGAATGAATTTAAGTAGCCCTCATGACTTGAGCCTCCTTCATGCCAGACTCAGGAGGGAATAGCCAGATTGTGTGTGAAGAAGGCATTGGAATTATTTGTACACATTCTATTCCCTGCAGAAAAAGTAATTACTGGATTCAAAGGAAGTATAAACCAAAAATAAATGAGAGATAGTCAAGTAAAGTCAACTGGTTTTTCCGGGCACCCAACTTCCTTGAAATACACTATTTGGAGTGGCCACTGCACATATTTTTTAAAAAAAAATCTATGAAAAATCCACTAATGCACTGGTGCATGAATACACAGAAGCAAATAATTCAAGATATATAGCAATGTGCAGCCATGTATTTCAAATTAGAATTGAGCTCATTGAAGGTAAAATTAGATGCTAACATATTTAAAAAGTCAAGACACAATTCTTTCTCCTTTTTTGTCCAAAGTCATGGAAATGGTTGTTTTATAAACTGAAATAAAAAAGTTCTGAGTGATGAGAAATCAACGGTTAGGCTATTCTATAAAACATTTAGTTCACTATATTTTTACAAATACACAAAATAAAAATTAGAGGATTTTCCTTGCTCAAAATTTTAATTTTTCTTCTACTTCTTGTGGGAGATTCTGTGGGAGCCCTTGCGCGTGCCAGGCAGGCAGTCCGTGGCTCAGCGACATCTTCAGCCTCAAATTCTTGGTGCTTAAATCTATCTAGACAATGGAAATAGTTTGCATACTATATAGTTCTGTTTTCATCAAATCAGAGCCCCTTACTAAAATGTTCTTCTGTCTATCTCTTTGCCTGGGCCATTCTCTCACAATTTTTTGGAATAAAAGAAAATTACTTCTAAGAGCACTTCCTCTTCCTCCCCTGTCTAGATCAGCAGCCCATTTCATACTCCCATGGCATGCTGGGATTTCCTATGTATCCCTTGATTCACTGTATCATAATTGCTTTCTTCAGTTATTGAGAGCAGAGATGATAGTAGCATGTTCCACCCTACAATCCAACACAGAACGGTACTTCAGTAATTGCTTGCCAGATAAAAAAATGAGGCCTGTAATTAAGTCTCAGTTTTCCCCAGGTATTTTCAGAGTCATTCTAGAAGTTTTTCTGTGATAAGAAATGCATTGTCTAAAATTCTACACATCTGTCTAGAAAGTAAATAATTTGTGAGGTTTGGTTCTTGGTAATAAAGATAGTATGAACAAAAGAAGCTCAAGAATGCACAATCATCAGTTGAGCTCATCTTTTATTTCTTTGAAAATAAACAATTATAAGAAAATATTGCTACCTTTTGTCTAACCTGTCTTCCTCTTAGTATATCCTCAAAGAATAAAAGTTCTGAGCTAAGATCAACTGCTACACTATTGTATAACATCTTTAGTTCACTATAGTTTTACTAATACTCTAAATAAAAATTAGAGGAGTTTCTTTACACAAAACTTTTAATTTTTCTTCTACTTTTTTGGGAGATCAATAATAATATATCCTCAAGGAACAAAATAAAGAAACAGAAGAGCAAAGGGAAGAAATCCTACCAAATGTATCCTCATGCTGTTTTATTTTTCTCCAAATAATTCTCAATTAGACTCCCTTTCATCACTCAAATGTTGAATATGATTAAGCCTATATCTAACTCTTGGAAATGAAGTTCAATGTCTAACATGAAGTCTGTTTGTTCATTTAGTATTCCTTTGGTATTGAAAAAGTATATATATTTTTAAAAATCTATGAAATGCCCACTGGGTTCCTGGTCATTGTGATTCCTCTATAAGACGACAACCAGCCTTAGGCTTTCTGTGCGGATGGAATCAACCTAAGTGTCCTCCACAGAAACCACAACACTAACTTTTTCTTTATTTTCATGACTGAAATATAGAAGGTACCCAAATATGTACACAATAAAGCACAGGACAGAGTTGCTAATCAACTGCAGAGTGGAGTGACTTCCTGTTTCTCAGAAAGAACACTTACCAGTGGTCAACTCACTTAGCTCTGTTAGTTTTAATTCTAATTTTATGACAGGGAGGTCATCATTAATACAAGAAGGACAAACCTGTAGTTTGAAGTCCTTTCTACTGACATCGCTCAAAGAAAGGCAACAAAGGAGCATCTCATTGATAGAGCCTCTTACTGAAACCTAGGGGACAGGAAGCCAGGGCTTGTGAATCATCTCCCCCTATCTCTCCAGAGCTGTCCCAGCAAAAGGTGGAAGGTTCTTCCAAATGTGGGCTTCATAAAAATTTGTGCATGTAAGAAATTTTTTATAAAGAAACACAAAGTGACCCTGGTAGATGTTATTTCCTTTGATCTTTGTGCTGAGGATTTAGGGCCTGCAGAGACAAGAGACTTTTTTTTTTTGCATTGGCCATTTTAGTATTCATGTCTCCTATACTGCTTTCTAATAAGTTAAGAATGAAACGGGAGACTGCATGCAGGAGTGAGAAATGTAAGAAAAGCAGTACTGTAAAATAAAAATGAAGGAAAGTGCATCTCAACTTCCCTTTTATTATTAACAGGCAAGACAACAACAATGCCCAATTTTATTGTTATTACCAAACACTTCACTTTGACAAAAGGCCTTTGTAGTCATTTTTACGTGTTATTTTTCAATATCTTTTCCAGTAGAGGCTGGAGAGCTCTGTCACTACTCTTAAAGATCAATTCTATAATCTTATATCAACCAATGCTTCCAAAATGGAAGCTCAAAGGACTGGAGAGATGACTCAGTGGAATAAGTGCTTCCCTGGCAAGTACAAGGGCCTGAGTTCAATTCCCGGTTCCGAAAAAAAAAAAAAAAAAAAGGAAGCTCAGATGCAGTCTGTGCCAGGATTAGTTACCCCAGCAGTCTCATGCTTCCTGTTCGGTCTGGGTGGATCAAACCACAGCATGACTGATTCTTTGGACTGTGTTTCTTTATGCTACATACACTCCTTTTTCCCCCTTCTCCTGTGCTCCTACTGTATTCAGTTGATTACTTTTTTTTTGGTACTGGGAATTAAACTCAGGACCTTGCATTTGCCAAGCAGGTGCTTATACCACTGAGCTACCTCCCTGGCTTTACATTATTACTTCTTAAGTGTGACCTCATGTAGCATTTCAAAATCCTTCAAATTCTTCTCAGTTAGAGGCTGATATAAATAGTGGGACTCCAGGTCCTTCAGAAAAGGGTTCCTGAAGGTTTATCTGGGAGTGGTATTTATTGAGGGGAGTCTCTCTTCTAGACACAGAGAAATGTTTGCTAGAGCTGAACATGCAAAGGATGTTATCTAAGGTCAGCATCTCTAGGAGACATCAGTTTTCAGGGCTTGTGAGTTCACTTATTTTGTATGAAGACATTCAATAATCAAGCAGATTCCACGTAAGGAGACTGCCTCCTACCTTAGATTGTCACCTTCACCATCAAGAAAGACAGTGAGTTCTGTATTCTGGATTTTTCATCAAGTTTAGAGCCAATGTAGATATTTTCATGTTCTTCTAAGAAACATTTCTTTATGTATTATTACATACCTCAAACAGTATAGAAATATACCAGTTGCAATTTATTCAAATTTGGCCAAGTAGACTACCCTAATTAAAAAAAATATAAACCACCAACAAAAATGTATCCAATTCTTTAACAAACAAAAAATATGTCTCATTTGGGGCGGAGTAAATATAATATTATAGGAAATAAATTCCATCTTTTAAAAGTTCAAGTTCCAGTGAAGTGACAACTGTACATAGAGTCAATATTTATCTTAAAGCTCTAGTTGGTCTCAGTGTACAAGTAAGGTTTCAGGTCTTTAAATATGTTCCTATTGTATGAACTTTTCTACATTTAATACATTAGTTTCTGTGTTTGTAGTTTGGTGAGTTGATGGATACCCATGTACTTTTTCTTCTTAGCCTGTGGATTACTATATCTGACATACAAGAACTAGAAAGTAGGCCTACTGTGGAGCAATGTAAAAATGTCAGGTTGTCACAAGGTGATTCTTTTACTCTTTGCAGGGAGAGTTGGTGTTGACTAATGCTTTTAGAGTATAAAGGTCCAGTCCTTGTGCTAACGTTGGCAGTGGTGTTAAAATAATAGCAGTAATACTTGAAAGTAGCTGAGTATATGTCATAGGTACAAATGTCTGACAAAACAGAGGAACTATGAGTCAAATATTTATATTATTTGCTCAGAGTTAGAGATTTGGTTATAAACCAGGAGTTTAAGTTCATGCTTTCTTACTATCTTCTTCTGAGTAGAGATTTAAATCAGGCAATGTGAAACCTCTCAGTGAGTGACCGCATGGCCCTGTTTCTTACCATTGTCCTGCAGACCCTCTTTCATGCCCAGCAGTGTCCCAGCTTGGTCTTATTGCCCCAAATCAGTGTGATGATCAATACATTTCTAAGTAAGCTTTAAAATAGACACAAGACTTTTTGTACTATTCACAATGCTTTAGTCAATCTTTTATTTTTTTCTTTACTAGAGGGCTACAAATAAGTAGCAATTAGGAAATAGCTTGATGTATTTGGAAAAACAAGTACATTTGTGAATATTTGATGTTTATTGGCTGGGTCTCATATATCCTGTCCCTTATGCTCTGATTTTCTGTTTGCTCTCTCTCTCCATCTGATTGTCTGTCTGTCCATCTTTCTCTCTCTCTCTTTCTCTGGCAGAAACTTGTATCCTTTTTCTCACATGTCATGCTGTATGGGCTTTCTCTATTGACCAAATGTCGAATAACTGATTATTTGGTTTTATTTTAGCTTTGGTTTTAGACACATTTTAAAAATATAACTCAGATGCCTAAGCCATCATTAATGGTGTTTAACTTGTCTGTCTTTCTTCCTTCTTAATAATCTTGCTGTTACTGTTCTATCGGTTTCCTGCTGCCATGCAGGGGCATCCAGAGCCCTCCCACTGGAGCGCCTGGGCAGTGCCACCGCAGGTTTTGCTGGGTAAGCCAGCTCGAAACTGTGCCATTTCAAGCTCTACCTTACACATCTTTGCTCCTCTTCTGCTGTTAGGGGCAAACTCTTGTCTTATATCTATTATTATAAGAGCCTTTGAAGAAGAGCAAAGAAAATGATTTTTAAAAACAATCTGGCAAAATATATAACTGCTTATAAAAGACACATACACCAAGAAAATCAAACTTTCACTTTGGTTGGGTTTAAATGTATGGCTTTGATTTATGGATCAAAATTTCTCATTTATTATTTTATCTATACCGCTCTGGGCAATTTTGACAGTTAAAATTTAGTTTTATTGACCAGTGCAGCCACTGTGCCCACGAGGGGACTGGTGCACATAGCCTGCTGCACTCAAGAAACGATGATTTTTGATTCCATGACTGAGTCAGATTGGGAATCATAACCGATGTAACAATAAGTTCCAAATCTCAATGCCCAAGGCAAGAGGTTTGCTGTAAAACACAATCAGGCTGTAAGGCGGGTAGGAGGAGACCCTCCACTGAAGTTTGCAAGCACAATTTAATGCAGCTGGGACAGCGGTGCACACATTCATTCCAGCCCGGGGGGGACAGTCCAAGGGGCATTTCAGGAAGACCCAGTCCTACTGAGCTACAAAGTGAGCTTAAGGCCAGACTGAACTGCATAGTGAGACCCTACCTCAAAAAGAAAAAAAAAAAAAAAAAAAAAGGTTAATGAGCAAAATGCCTAAAAAGCACAATGGATATTAGCTTCACAGACAATGAACTAACCAACTATTTTAATTTAAGCAAACTTACTAATGCTATTCACCAACATTCATTTTTCAATCAACAACAAAATCTAATGGAAGCATATTTAGGAGAAGGTCTTCCCTCCCCATCCATTCCTACACACATGGACACATGAACCAGTACAGTGATTTTAAGCAATTTTAATTTAGGCCTATTTGACTACCAAATTGGCCACCTCTGCAATGTTAATTTAGTCCTTTATTCCAAATCCCCAGTGATACATAAACAAACCCTCCTAAGGGTAACAAATCAATAAAATGTCTAATTTGATTAAACATGTTTTTAAATTCATCAAGACAGCTCTAACCTAAAATAAATAGGTGAGGAAATAAGTAAGTGCACTCACTTGTGAGTATCTTCCACGTCTTCTTTTCATCGTCATAATACTGAACCAGATTGCTGGGGAGCCGGTCTGGTCCAGGAGGCAGCCCTCCAACCAATAACAGCATTTTCTTGTTAGAGCGAATTCTTCACCCAAAACAAAAGAGGAGATGAATAACCACATTAGTGTAGAGTCTTTTTAGTGACAACGAAATCATAGCCATCAAAAGAATGTTCCTTGCTTGCAGATTTCTATTTCATTTCTTCCTGTGTCTTCTCCCATTCATGTCTCAACAAATTTTTTTTTTGAACCAGGCAGAAAAATGATCAGAAGAGCTGCATATCTTTATACTCATGGAATAATAAGCTTCCCTTTATGCAATTTGTTAGAGGTTCATTCTAGAACGACCTTTTTCTTATATTATCCCTTTAAATCATCACTCTTTACAGCTGAGTACACATGAAATGCTCTGGAGTTGTACTAAGGTTAAGCATTAAAGTTGCATGTCAAAAATCGTATTAGTCAAAATCATTATTATAAGCCATTCTCCACTCAAAGAACCTTGAAAAAATTAAGGTTATACAGAGAGTTTGTGAGCCAACTCTTTAATCATGCAGGGAACTTCAAATACCAGTTTGGTACAATTAGTAGCACAGGGCTAACTGGGGTGGGCTAACCAGTTTGAACATGAATTTTTTTGTTTGTTGAATTTAGCTTAGACTTCTGGCTCCCTCCCCTGTCCCCCGCTTCCAGCTCACCCTCCCCTCTGCCCTCCCCCTGTGCACCCCTGGCAATACAGCAGCACCAATTGGTAAAAATGAGACTGGGATGTTGCTGTGAGCCTCCCCAGAGTGGAGCCCTGCCAATGCTTGCCACTGATCCAGCGGCATGAACCTGCTCAGCTGTGCAAAGTCACTCTAATTCCCTCCCTCTGTTTTTCTACCTTCTCCCCCAGGGGGCAACCACTGAAAGGAGTGACTACCCACCCATCAAGAGCTGGCAATTCGCTGCTATTAACCGTGACTGTGATTCCCAGTCTGCCTGGCAGTTCCTGAGAACAGGCCTGCAACGTCTCATATGCAGTAAAAGCTGCAAGATGCACCCTGGCCAGCACAGGAGACCTGATGGATGGGTGTACAGTGCTTGGGAACAGCGACCGACCGAGCACGCGTGCCACTGAAGCACAGAGAGGAGCCCAGACCCCCATAAGGGCCTGCTGGTTTAACAATCACTTTACATATAATTGAGCTTTTCATTTACCTGGAAGGCTCAAGGTGGTGGTGAAAGAAATGGAACGACCATGATGGAAGGAAAAAAGTCAATACATTGAAAAGAGCTTCTCTTACATATGATCACAGCCCATAACGTAGCTCTGAATCTGTTATTACCCATTCAACCCATTCGGATTCAAGGCTGTTTGGCAAAATAAGCCATGTGCAAAGGCAATCTTTGTTGGTTAAGAGCCTAACATTCAGAGAGGTCAATATAGCCGATGATATTTCCCTGTCAAGGACGGGAATTATGAAAACTCCTTTCATGAATGTCTGGTGCTATTGAGTGCACTGTGTGTGTAACTCCAGAGGGAAAAATACTTTCTGGAGAAATGTCTGTGTTCCTGACTCACCCATAGGGGGAGCTGTACTTGTAGAAGAGTGACCAATGCAATAGCCCTAGCTTGCTGCCTTATTTTTGTCGCCTTGTACATAGAGTTGGGCAAAAAGAGAAGCAAACCAATTCAACTTCTCCAAACTTAATGTATCCGTGAGCTGCTTATACTTTACTGATCTCTAGTTGGTAAAGAGAAACAGAATAAGACAGCAAAGAATCCCACTTATTGAGGATTTCAGTAATTGAAATGGATTTGTGAGAAGGATTATGGAAAATCAGAGAGTAAGCATCTCTTTTATATTTGAAAATTAGACACACACAATTCCTGTGCCATATAATGTCATAACTGCATGGTCACAACTGATACATGGTTGTTTCTTTACTGTAGCTTTTAGTCCAAATAATAACTCTTTGTGTGTAAGAGAAGTAAAAAGGAAAGCAAATATTTATTTATTTATTTATTTATTTATTTATTTATTTATTTATTTTAGGGAAGGGTCTACAAGGGTGTCAGGGTCTCACTACTGGATTGGACCTATAGTGATCCACCTGTTTACAGCTTCCCAAGAGCTAGGAGTACAGGTGTGTGCCACCACACCCAGTCTCAGTTACCATCTCATCAAGCCCTGGGGACTGGGCTGACACAGCAGGTGTAGGGATTTAGCCTCTGGTCCCTGGGCCTGCTTGCAGGTGCTTTAATCTGCTGAGCTATTTGGCTGCCCCTCAAATAGTCTTTTTTAGGTTGCAATAAGTTACCAAGAGTAGCCAGATCTGCCAGCTACAAGTCATGATTCTGTGGCAGTCCTGACCTCCTGTGGACTCATGCTGCCAGACTGCATGGAAGTGGCTATAGTACCACCAATGCACTGAAGTGGGTAGAGTACCATCAACAGGATAGGCAAGAGCTCAGGGAGGGGCTGCTGCTGATAGAAACAATAGAGTGAAATGTCTGCTTTAACTGGTAAACAAATATGCTGCTGCAAAATGTGTCGAAGGAGTCCCAAAAGGAGATAAATATACGACTCAGATAAGATCAGCTTTCCCTGGTGATTTTCTGTATGATTCTCTGTGAGTGAGAAGAGGACCAGGAGTCTTTGTGCCATCTGTCCTCTAAGAACTGAACTGAGACTTTCAATACATGGCTACTAGACAGTTGGCAAATGATAACGACCTCCACCCTTGCCACCAATGAAATGATTAAAGGGCTTGCCATCCTAGCAGGAATTTAAGGTAACAGATAACCAAGACAAAGCCCTCCACTCTCCATGTTTCCATGGGGAAATGTGGTGAAGAGTTGCACAGAAGAAAGTGAAATGTCATCTACCTGCTTTGGTTGTGCGTTTTCTATTAAGTGGCAGTGCTTTGAATCCATTATATTTGGCCTTCTTAGTGAATGGACTCACAGTCCAAGTCTTTTTAATGCATATATTTATATCATCACTTATTTAATTTGGAGTGTTACTCAGAGTATTTTGTCTGTAAAGCTTGTGTTGCTCAACTTTTCAACACAGCATCAATATTGCCAATTCTTTTTTTTTTTTTTTTTTTTTTTTTTTTTTTTTTTTTTTTTTTTTTTTTTTTTGGTATTTTAGGGAAAGGTCCACAGGGTGTTTAGGATCTCACTACTAGATTGGACTCATAGCTCTCTGCCTGTTTACAGCCTCCCAAGAGCTGCGATTACAGGCGCGAGCCACCACACCCAGTCTCAATTGCTGTCTCAGCACGCTTTGCAGGCTGGACTGGCACGGCAGGCCTGGGGATGGTACCCTGGCCCCTAGGCCTGCTTGTAGATGCTTTAATCTGCTGAGTTATTTGATTGAACCTTTTTTTTTCAATAATCGCCAATTCTAAATGAAGCTTAAGCTCTATGCTATGAGGGTGAACAACATACCAAGCAAAAACAAGTGTGTAAGCAGTTGTGTGACACAGAACAAACAACACATGATGTAGCAGAACACATCTGACTGTTTTTCTCACCATTTTCTCTTCTGACACTCAAAACAGGCCAGTATGGAAGATCTAACTATATATTTTATAGAAGGGTGAGAGAGTTCCCACATATAAGGGAATATGCATTTGGTCATTACTTAAAACTAAGAAAGTGGGCCGGCCAGATAACTCAGCAGATTAAAGGACTTATTTAGGCAGATGCAAGGGCTGGGGTTTGATCCCTGACCTGCCTTGCTGGCCTTGCTCCCTGGACGTGCTGAGAGGGCGATTGAGACCAGGTGTAGTGGCATGCGCCTGTAATCCCAGTGCTTGGGAGGCTGAAAGCAGGAGGATCACCAAAGTCCTAGCTGTGTAATGAGACTCTATAGATCCTGTACTAAATACATTAAAAAAAAAAAAAAAACTAAGAAACTTTCTGCATCCATATAAAGGGACTTATTGCTAAAGAACAATATAAATGAGAAAAATGTTTGCATATTTTACTTTGATAAAAATGCAATGTCAACTTTGCAATTACTCCTAGAAAGTAATACATGTGAATAATTCCTGTGGCAAAGCTTTCAGATTTTTTACTATGTGCAATAATAATACAGACCATGACAATAATGACAGATAATAATGAATATGCATTTGATATCGAACCTCTGATTATCATGCCATTTATTTGATGTGTGTGAACTTCAATTTAAAAATGCCATGAAGCAAAGATACCTTGTGAATTGGAAAAATAAAGAGAATCTAAACTATGTTGGAGAGGTTTCAGTTTTTCTTTTCAAAAGAATTCCAGCAGAGTTTTACAGGTTTAATTTTACAATACATAACAATCTACAAGTGTAGCTTTATTGTGAAAGGTTGAGCTTCTTCATATAATGATATGCTATATTATTTAGAAGTCCTTTCTATTGGAAACCTGTTTAATCAAAGTTAATATGTTCACTTGATACCATTTATTATTTTTAAATATTCCTTATGTTTCTTACTTCTTCAGCACTAGGATGGAAGTAATGTATTTGAAAGATAAGAAAATAGAAACTTAAGTAAATAAAGAACTTGGTGTGTGTTAATAGATAACATTACTTGGATGCCTTTAAATTGAATCTCTAGAGTGCTACCTCCCAAAACACAAGGTGATGGAACTTGAAGGTCTTCTCTGTTCCATCTCAGTAGTTGCCCACCATTTGCCATGTGTCACATCTGGGTGTGTGGGTACATGTGTGCTCATGTGCGCACCTACTTTGGTTCTGGGGATGAATGATTGAAAGATGACCTCAAACCTTCAGGTGTAAACAAATTTTTCATTGCACTCATAAGTAGGGCAAAGCCTCATTTATTTGTACTTCAGTGATTTGGAACTGTAATAATTGGGAAATAGGCCAAATAGAGTTATCCTTCCCGTGATACATGGGAAAAGTTTTTATTCAATAGGTCAAAAAAACAGTTTTACCATCTTGAAGACATAAACTAGTTTTCAGGCACTTTGGAGGTATGTGTGCCTTTAGACACAATTCATTGAGGGGCTCAAATGATTTTTGCTTATTCATAAGAGAAGATACTCTGCAGTGTTCTAAGAATTAAGTCATGCAGTTGGAAGCAAATTTTGAGACAATCTGGTTTAGTGATTTCCAGCTTTGGCAACTTACTAAGATCATTCGAGGGAATTAAATTTTTGGATTCTTGATGGAGATCTCAGTTCTTAACTCTCAAAAAAGATTGTGATTCAGTGGGAGGAGGCCTTAAAAAAAATCAACCTATTCTAGAACCTTCAAGATAGTTCTAACACTGCCAGACTTAGGGCCACCGACTTGGCCGAATTCTCCACATACTGTAGAAATCCTTTTCATATTATTATTAAGTAATTATTCTTATCTATCTAGAAGTGTATAACATAATTGATCTTAGTTTTTTTAAATCTACTCTTTTGTTGAATGCTGTTGGA
Source organism: Ctenomys sociabilis (assembly GCA_004027165.1). Classification (NCBI taxonomy): domain Eukaryota; kingdom Metazoa; phylum Chordata; class Mammalia; order Rodentia; family Ctenomyidae; genus Ctenomys; species Ctenomys sociabilis. The sequence continues at coordinate 88,958 of PVKA01000734.1, forward strand.
TAGTTATGTAAGATATGTATGTTTCTCCATATGTTTACTTGGATAACCTAGGTAGGTATTCTAGAGAAAAACCTACATAGTCATGGTGGCTCATGTGTTATTCTGTTTTTCTTTTAGGTCAAAAGATGTCAATGCATGAGTTGTTTCTTTTTAAGCTAAAACCTAACTATTCAGGTTTAATTGTAGTGTTGGCACATTAGGATAACTAAATGAGTTTCGGGTTGTAGTTCAGGCCCTTGGTCTCTAAAAGGCTCACCACTGCTGCTCTATAGCATAGAGAAGTTCAAATATGGGGGATAGTCCTGGATACCTTCTCTTCTCTATGTTGAAAATCTTTATTTCTTTTAGAAAAGGCTTTTGTTTTCTTATCATCTTGAATACTTTCTTTGAGTATACTCTAAAGTCTAGACGATCAAGGTTCCTTTTAAAATGTGAAGGTCGAAATCAATACACAATATAACAAATACGATAAGGTAGATGACAAATGCTCACAGCCTTCTGAAGTCAGATAGTCTTTCCACATTCACAATGTAGCATTTTGTTCCCACTCAGTTTCTAGCTAACAACAAATAAAGATTTTTCTTAGGATTTGTTTTTAAAGCAAGTTTTTTCAAGCCAATTTTTTTTCTAGCCCATATTTCTTCTAAAATATTTTCAATGTCTACTACTTAGATATTTTAAAGGTATTTTTAGATATTTTGAGGTATATTTTAGATATGTTTAAGGTCTTTATGTCTTGCATGGCTTAGATGTTTTATTTCAATTCATTTATCATTTAGCAATTGTTACTTGAGTTCCAGCTATGTTCCAAGTACTATTCTAAGGACTGAAGATGATAGAAAGAGGAAGGAGTGAATTCTCTTTTTTTCCTTGGTATTGGATTTCATCTTCCTGGGAACAGTTAGGAGGCCGTCAGCATTCTTAAGGCAGAACTGCCTTGTGGTTAGGGCACTAGGCCTCACAGCTGAGGGATGCCTGGCTTCAGCCCTGCAGAGAGTGTGAGCTTTGGACGGCCTCTTAGACCCTTTTTATTTGTAAAGTAGGAATAACAATAGAACCGAAGCCCACACTTCTACAATTTTCAGTGTCAGAAGAAATGATATATGTAATATTTAAAACACAGCTGAGTAAATGTCACCTGTCATTGTCATTATCACTATCAGTACAATCGACCCATTCTTTTGTGCAATTTACAGATTTAACAGGGAGTTAGATCTGTGAATTGGCCTCTGTCCCTATTCAAATTTTATTACTAAAACATAGCAAAGAGGCTTTGTTTCATTTATTTTGATTTTTAAAATTATCTAACATGTTCTCTGAAATGACACTAAGTCATTGGTGTTTTTACTTTAATTCCCTACACAAGAAATTCAAGTGTGTATGACTACTGTTTTAAGACAAAGATTTGAAGGAAAAATTAAGCCATTTTGAAGAGGCAAATATATAGAAGTAGACTCTATACTGTCTTTCAGAATTACAGTCAATCAGATCTGCATTTCAGTTTTCTTCCTACCATTTCTTTAGACTAACTTGGCCTCACTCATCCTATCTGGAAAGTGGGGCTTATCCTTCTTTCTTACTGCTGTGCAGTTTTTAAAAAAAAATTTTTAAGAGCAGAATATATTTATGGGGGAAAGAAAGCTCCTGTCGGAAAGCGGGATAGAAGGGAGAACACAGTGGGTTTCCCTGGAAGCTGTGTTTTCCAGGGATTTTTATAGAGTAAAACCATGTGGTGAGGTGGGTAGAAGGAGGTGACCATGGGAACTCACTTAGGTGGGCATGAGGTAGAAAAAACTATGGTCAACCAATGAGACTGCAAACACTGTGGCCCAGGTAAAGTTGATTAAATCCAAGACCAAATGTGAAGCTGGTCACATGGCAAGAGGGCATGGCAGGTGGGCATGAATGCGGAGCAGGGGCTTTTCCTGTAGGGGGCTGGATTAGTGGCTTCCAGGCATCCTTAAGGTGAGACTCATCTAGAACATCAATCCTCGATACCCATGTGTGTGGCTGCTATGCAGGTTAAATGAAGTCATTGATATGTAACGGAAAAGTGAGCAGCTGGTGCTTGTAATCCAAACCACCTTCTAAAGCCAGGCCCTTGGCCAGTTAAGGCCCTTTGTGCTGGGACACCTTGGGAGGTCAAAGTCCCTGACTAGGGAAAGGAGGAGACACATGAATGCTTTCAGTGTAAATCAGTAGGTGGAGTTTGGAGAAGACTGAAGTTGTGTCTCCTGGGACTTTCTGATTTCACTGCACAGAACTAAATTCATAATGGCCGAACATTTTATACACATGGTACTGGGCAATTTCTCATTTGGTGGTTCAACAGTTTTTATATGAAAGTGACCAGGCAGGTAGGAAAGGCCAGAAACACACAAGGCTCTGGGGACTCATAGACTTGGACACTGGTGTCTAAGTGAGTTCAGGCTGCTGTAACAAAAACACCTCAGATTAGATGGCTGAGGCAACAGACGGTTGTCCTGAAGGATGGGACACACAAGAGCAGGGTGCTGGCTCCTGGTCAGGGCCGGGCTTTTGTCCTTACATAGGAGAGGGACTTGGGAGATGCAGGCTCCTTCCTGTGTCTTCCTATCAGGGCTCTGACCTCCTCATGAAGGCTCATTTTCACAGCATAATTATCTCCCTTAACCAAATATGGTCACCCTGGAAGTTTAGGTTTCGTTTATGCATTTTGAGGGGTCTGGAACCAGAGACTGAGTCCACAGCAATGGGGTTGGCTTTGTATAGAACGCAGGATTGGAAGGTGGGAGCAATTTAATCAAATATTTAATAGATGTAGGAAACCTAACAGTATCAGGGCTACATATGAAATGTATTTATGTCATTTGTGCAGTCATCAATTGATAAATGGTAATGACTGTTATTATGTATAATAATTGACCTTATGAAGCTCTCATTTGAAAGTGACATTTAGAATTTTGGAATGCTTTTTATTGCTTAGAAGCTTTACAGATAACCTATGTTTCACTGTTTATTTTTTATAAATAGCTATAAATATTGCACAAGCAAGACTAACAATATAGAACCACTGGCCTTCCTACACAAGTAGTGATCCAAATGTCAGTCACAAATTTGACAACTCCTGTTAGCTTTAGCTAGTAAGCTGTTCAGATAGGCACCAAACTTTCGGATACTCAAGTCACCGAATTTTAAAGAGTCTTTCATTTTTCTCCCACTTCCTTGTTATATGCTGTGGACTCTAGCTCTAGTGGTTCTTGTGTCTTTCTTCATTCTGCAAAGCTTCAGCTCGGTGGCTCTCTAGAGCAGGCAGTAGTGGTACCCCTCCTTCCTGTACTACCATCCCCATTTAATCCATCTATGTGGTTTGTCAACAAATTTCAGCAAAGCTTGACATTAATGATGCATCACTTCAGTCCTTTTCATAAAACCTTCAAAGGCTTCTTATATTTTCCCTGTGCTGCAAGCTCTTCTCCCTCTCTTGGAAGTAAATGCCTTGCTTTATACTCATTTCAGGGACAAAAGAGTTTGGGAAGCAAGATCTGAAAAAAGCTGGAAGAGGAACTTCGAATGGAAATTGCTTAGGCCGTGGGGAAAAGCTAGGCGGGAAGATCCCAAAGCCTTGGCCAGGAGGAGGCCTTGAAACTCAGCTGGCCTCCCCTCTGCTCCTAGCCAGAATGGTACCCAAAGCCTCCCACAGGAGGGCTGCTACCCTTTTACTAAAAGTTTCCAGAGAAGCAAACTCCCTTGAGAATTTGTTCCAGCTGATTTGCTGCTGTATTTAGGTTTCTTTATCATAGCTGTTCTTGGTAATTACACAGCAGCTTTCATGGGAAGAACCTTTAAATAGACCTGATAATGCCTCTCTGAGGTAGGTAAACATGAAGCATCATTATCCCCATTTAACAGATGAAAGAATAGAGGAAAGGGGTTTGGGCGCCTTTTCCAGTGCCTCTGGATGAGTTTTGTGTCCTCCATTTTGCCCAGAAATGCATCTACATTTGCCTCACATGGCTCTTCTGTGGCTCTCAGATGAGGCTGAGCGTGCAATCTTTGCCGTCTTCTTTCTCCCATGAATCAGGCTGTGCAGTGACTTGGAACAACTGGTTGTATGCATGCTCGAATTTCCTTAGGATGGCTAAGATTTATTGGATCCTATCCTAACAACAATGTCTACTCACTGAGAAAATTTGTGACCGTACTGAAAAGAAAAAGGACTCAGTACATGCTAGGTGCTCAATAAATGCTTATTGTATGCATGAAGCTCTAATAAATGACCGAACTAATGAGTGAGAAGAATACAAGGGTCTTTTAAAAGTATAGAGTATATTATAGATTGTTTGTTCTTTAAAACTCTGCTTGGACATCAAGTTAGTAGAATGGGTGTGGGTATCAAAGACAAATGAGGAGAGGAAAAAGTCACATTTCTAAAAATTCTAAGTCAACCTTAGTGATCCCCCATGCAGGCCAGAAAAGCTTTTATGCAGAGGAATCCAAGGGCAATATATTGGGGGAGGACAGTGAGTGCTATGGTTCAGATCCAAAGTGCGCCCGCGGGTCCTTGAGTTAAGGGCCTGGCCCTCAGCTTAATGCTATGGGAAAGTGGTGGAAAAGCTTTACAGGGTGGGACCGTGTAATCAGTTTTAGGCAACCGGTGGGGCGCCCTGAAAAGGGACTGTAGGATGCCAGTCCCTTCTCTCTCTCTCACTTCAGAGATGCTGTCAAGTGAGCAGCTTCTTCAGCCAGATGCTCCTGGCCGTGGTGTACTGCTCCCCACAGGGCTTCACAGCAGAGCTGAGGTAATCCTAGATAACCCTTCCTGACTTATCTCAGGTGTTTTGTTACAGCAATGGAAAGACAGCAGTCATATGGACAGATGTCCAAATCTAACCTGTTACCTTCACTATGCCCTGCCTATAAGCCCCTTCTTTTTTTTCTTCTTAGTTAAGCATGCCTAAGTAACCAAATTTGCTCTTGTCATCTCTCCTTATTTTTGCTTTTGTTGGGTATCTCTGCTTTCTCTTTTCTCTTTGGGTTCAATGCTTTATACTAGGAACTATCCCCAGGCTAAATACAAATTAGTGAACTTCATTCATTAGCAGGTCATAGGATCTTCATGATTTTTACCAAACCTGCACACTATGATAGCATTTACTTAATGTTCTGTTTTCAAGTGCATTTTAAAAATTCTAAGTCCACCCTAGTGATCCCCCATGCAGGCCAGAAAAGCTTTTATGCAGTTTCTAGAGTAAGTGTATCTCCTAGAGATCCTGATTTAGTGTCTACGATGGGGATAAATACTATTTGTTTTTATATAGAAACCTTTCTGGTGATTCTAATATGAAATCAGTGTTGAGAGTCATTACCACAAGGAATTGTACTTATAGTCATAGACTTCATGAGTCAATTGTATTTTATTTCTAACATATATTAAATTATAGTAATAACCAGCCTATTGAAATAATTTTTTAAGGTCTTCAAGTATGATCTAAAATCACCTCACACTTCACTATATAAAAAAATAGAAAAAACCAAGACTTTAAAATTGGAAGCTGTTTCCAATCATTGTTCCTTTTATTTCTTTCTCTTGTTTAGTTGCTTCAGCTAGAACTATATTGAACCGGCGTGGTGAGAGTAGGCATCCTTATTTTGTTCCTGATTTTAAAGTGAAGGCTTTCAATTTTGTCCATTAAGTATAATGTTGGTTTGTCATAGATGGTTTTATCAGATTGAGATACAGACTATCTATTTTGATTTTCCGTTGTGTTTTTTATCATGAATGAGTGTTGGATGGAATATTATTCAGCTATAAAAAAGAAATTTAAGGCTTTTGTAGATAAATGGATGTAGCTAGAGACTACATCGGTAAGTGAAACAATGTACAGATCCACATGTACAAATATCATATTATCTTGCTAGTGTGAGAACCTGAAAGATAATGAAAATCTAAAAGCCACAAGAGATACTGTGAAAGGGAAAGAAATCGTTCAATGGGAAAGAAAAACTGGGATGAGAAAAACAACCAATGAAAGAGGGGAAAATATATTTAGGTATATATGCAGAATAATTTGGATAATTGTATTATTGATTTCTGCTAGTTTTTTGTATATATATTTGGTACAGGGTCTCACTTTGCAGCTATGACTCATAGTGATCCTCTTGTTTTAAGCCTCCCCAGTGCTGGGATTAGGGGCACTCACCGCTGTGCCAGGTCTCGGGAGCTGGCTCAGTATGCCTGGCATGTGATGCTCTGCTGAAAGAGTAGTTAAAGCCGGGCATGGTGGCACATGCCTGTAATCCCAGCACTCGGGAGGCTGAGGCAGGAGGATTGTTGTGAGTAAAAGACCAGCCTGAGCTACAAAGTGAGCTTAAGGCCAGTCTGAACTGCATAGTGAGACCCTGCCTCAAAAACACACACACACACACACACACAAAAAAAAAAAAAAAAAAAAAAGAGTAGTTAATGCTTAAATTTTTTTTAACTCTGATTTTTCCCTCTCTTGAATTTCTTATAACTTCTTTGTTATTGTTTTGTTTTTCTTTAAACAAATCACGTTTATATCTAGTAATCAGAACAACTGATTTGAAGACAGCATCATGTTATTGAATTACTATTACTTTGTTTAGTGAAGTCTTGTATCATTTCTAATGTTTTTTTCCTATCACTATTTTGTATTCTTTACAAGTAAATAAATAAATAAAATTGGAAGCTTTGAAACTTGCATCATATTCCAAACCAGCTATGTCCCCATTGTGTGACCATGAGATTGGCACCTTGGTTGGCAGCAGCCTTGCACACTGCAATAGCACTGAGCGTCTCCCCACCTCAGTATCCTTCATTTCAGCCCCTGTGGCTCATAAGGTATTCCAGCTGTGAATGGAGCGGTTTGCTTATGTCTTTGACACATTCCTCTCCAGATGCCCAGTCTGCAGACTGACTAATGAGGGCAGATTCAGAGATGGGGGAAAGCCTTAAGGTTTTCATCTGACTCTATAAGTCTGTCTTAGGCTTATAGGACCAGCCAGGGTGATACATGGCCAGCGAAGGTCTATCTTGACAAGGAACATGGTACTTGATATTTCATTCTTGGTTCCTTGCTTCATGAGGGTCAATGACTTCTTCACTTCCCAGACTAAAGCTTCCTTTTGTAACTAGACGCAGTCAAATATCTTCTTTGCCTGACTGCCTATATAATCTCTAATTTTAATACCTAGTATTTAGAACCTTTCTTCTGAAGAGCATAAACTGCAATGAAATGGCATGTCATTACTCCTACCCACATCCTTGAGAAGAAGCTGCACGGTAAGTACTTACCTCTTAGACTAATCCTCCTAGTTGCAGGTGGGAGGCAGGGTCTCCCTGTACACAAGTACAGATTACTACCAAGCTAGCTAGTGGGGACAACCAATCTTTGTGTGACAGGAGAAAGCTCTGAAGCTCCAGAGAGAAATGGTTCTGTGCAGCCTGTTGCAAAGGAGCCAGTTGAGCTCTGGGTAACTTGTGACAGGAAACAAAGCCTCACTTTCATGCCTGTGATAGAATCCTCAGTAATGCTGGCATCTAAACTCCTGTGAAAACCCAAGTATTAGAGTGTGCGGCCTCCTGAGAACCAATCTCATCACTGGGCCTGTCTCTTTCCCTCTGCCATTCATCTTCTGGGCTTCTGGAAGTGATAATGATGACTTTCTGACCTGAGCCAACCGACATGAGGAAACACAAGGAAAAGTGCAGAAAGACACAAGGTCATGGATAATAAAGAAAATTTCATGTTCACAAATATGTAGCATAATCCTATATGCTACAGTCATGTCTCTAAGAGTGTGAGATATAAAGATAAAAATGAATATTTTAACAAAATAACATTCTAAAGAAAGGAATCTAACCATTCAAGATAATGCTGAAAGGGACAATGGTTAGGTCCCATCTCATGATCCTGAGCCCAATTTCATCCACTACTCTAACTCCAGGGAGTAATTCATTGTGGGGAAACTATGAAGCATGTTCAGAGGAACTGGAGTCCACCTCTGGCAAGCAAGCTCTTTCCAGTTGGAGAGTCACTGCAGGTATGACCAAGCAGGGAGAGAGTGGGAAAAGTTAGTCAGTAACTGGGGATATTCCTGTAGTGTTTTCTGGGCTATTCATGTAACATGTAGGTGTCCATCTTAAAAAAAACAAACAAACAAACAAAAAAAAAAAACAAAGGAAAAGAAAAAGAAAGAATTTCAGGTGATACCTTCTAAAATGTCCTAGAGATTATTTTGAAGGGAAAATAGCTCCAAGAAGTCATTCCAGCATCAGGTAAAGGAAGATGTTCTTCTGTTGTGCAGATCTGCACCCCAGGAGTGAGGCAAGCATGGTGGTGTGTGCTGCAGAGACAAGGAGGTGTGGCTTGTGGGATCCCGGTTAGGGACTCCCTGCTGTTGTGGTGAAATGGGAATCTCTTAGCTTCCTCTTCTCTTTTTTTCCCTCTATATAGGGAGCCAGTTCACTCTATTCTTTGCTGCATTGCCAATACTGGGTGAGGTGTCCTGGGGCAAAGAGAGCCCTAGGTCTTGGACCCTGTGATATCTAGGAGGCTCCCTGGGTGACAGCCTTCTCTGAGGCCTCTGAATCCCTTGCTTCAGTCAGTCCATGCTAATGTCCTTTTTTTTTTTTTTTTTTTTTTTTTTTTGTCTTTTGAGACAGGTTCTCACTATGCAGTTCAGGCTGGCCTTAAGTTCACTTTGTAGCTCAGGCTGGTCTCGAACTCACAACAATCCTCTTGCCTCAGCCTCCGGAGTGCTGGGATTACAGGCCTGCGCCACCATGCCCAGCTACTAATGTCCTTTTCTGTCATCAGATCTTTGATGTACAGTAACAGGTTACTCTGTCCAAGTTTATTACATTCCCTGAGGTTGAACTGTGGACATGATACGATTCTGTGAACTTCAGCACAGTGGATACCTGAATTTCATTGACAGGCAGTAAGTGCCCTAGAGACGGGTAATTCTGATAATTTCCCCTTTTATCACATCAGTTAGCCAGATTTTAAAAAATTCCAACAAAATTTCCCAAATCTATCTTTTTTTTTTTTTTTTTTTGTGGTACCAGAGATTGAACTCAGGACTTGCCTTAGAACTGTATGGTTAATTCTTAAGAGAACTGCTGGTTTTATGCAAGATTTTCCAGGATAGAGGAAAAGGGTCTTCATTTCTTTTCCCTTTTCAGAGTTGTACTGCTAGATGAAATATCAATATACTGATATATTCAAGTAGTTGCTGCTTTGAGCAGTTGCTTACCTGCTCACGTCACTTTACCTGTATAGATCTAATTGAAAAGTAACATAATTTCATTAAACTGTTTTCTATTCTTAATGTCCTATTTTTTATTTTTCTTTAAATTAATTTTATTGAAAAATAAATAGCAATGAGACATTTTCAAAACAGGTTAGTAGGACAGTTTCAATGATTAATACATTGCATATTGTAGTCTTCATAGTAGTTATTCATAGTACAAGATGCAGACATGATATCCAGTCCAAAAATTATCAATGTCCTATTTTTGACCTCTGTAATGGATTGAATTGTGTCTCCCTCAAATTCATTTCTTTTCATGAAAAGCATTATTCAGCTTTATTGGTTGAACACACTTGTGTCTGTCCTGTATATGAGCATATGCCTTTTAGGAGGTAATAAGGTTAAATGAGATCCAAAGGGTGGGGTACTAAGGCAACAGGACTGGAGTCCTTGGGGGAAGAGCCTCAGGAGCTCTCTCTGTACAAACACAGAAGAGTAGGTGAGGTTACAACCTGCAAGCCAGGCGAGAGGCCTAACCGGAAACCAACCCCACCTGCACCTTGGTCTTGAACTTCCATCCTCCTGCTACCCAGGCTGTGAGATTCTCTGTGGCCACTCAAGCAGACTTACACAGCCTCCTATCGAAGAACTGTCCTGTCCACAGGAACATAGGTTTTAAAAGAACCAATGAGCCTCACCCTGTTCTGTTAGCTGATATTAGAGAAGCCCTTACGATGAAATTTATATGACTGCCTTGAGAAAAGATGCTCGTAACTTTACCTCATAGTAGTTGAACTGTACAGCATCTTATCAGTGGTGCTCTGTGTGGAGGACATAGAATATGCAGAGGCAGGTGCCTTATTTACCCCTGTGTTTGGTGCTCAGGGCAGAGCACATATTCAGTCAACATTAATGGGCAGGAAGGTTGCATGGAGGAAGGGGAGAGTAGAAGAAGAAGAGCAGATACAGCTTATGTGCAGCAATTCTCTTATACTTTAATTAGTATTTATGGGCTGTAGACATGAATTTCTTTGGGTGTTCAGGAATTATGCTCTGAGACTTGAGTTTACTTTCTGCCCAAAGGAAAAAAAATACTGAAAAAAAAATCTTTGGGCAATAAGATTATTCTTTCTAGATTTCTAAGTCAAAAGAACATTGTATTCTGGAACTTAGATTTAGTTTGACTCTCTTGGTGAGTACAATAGGGATAGAGTTTTATTTAGGGCCGGAGAGATAGCTCAGTAGAATAAGCACTTGCCTGGTAAGCTCAAGGTCCTGAGTTCAATCCTTGGTACCACAAAAAAAGAAAATTTACTTAGATTCCTTGAGATAGAATTTTATTCACATTACCTGCTCTTGGTGTAGTTTGCCCTTTGCTAACTCTGGAGAAATCCTAAACCTTGAATTGATTTTTGCACATTAAGTGCGGCGTTTATGTATTTCAGTCTTGCATTGTCCACTTCTGTTTCTAAGGTGAATGTGAGAAGGTCTGAGGAGCATCTGAAGTGTGTGAGAATTCTAGGTGTAGGGAGGTGACCACCCAGGACTGCGCACCTTCTCTGTGTGACTAAGGCTTCCACCCGCAGGGGAACTGTGGCTAATTTAGAAAGGTTATCTGCTTGTGCTTACTCGGTGTCTGTTAATAATGCATTCAAAATACTGTAAAGTCACAACATACTTTAAAATGGCACCTTGTTCCTGAGAATATTCAGCTAAATCCTAATTAAAATTCCTGCCACCTTGCACTTAGACCTATGACAGTGGGCTAGAGTCTTCTTCGCTATGTTTCAGAGATGCCTATCTTTTTAATAGAAAGAAAAATTTATTTGTAGAGGTTTGTAATCAAAATAGAAATGTTCCATCCCCAGAAGCATAAACATTAAGCCTTGGAAACAATTTGCTACCTGTCTCTGTATTCACATGCTCTGAGTCCAACAGCAGCACCTGATTTCCAGAAGGTAGGCCAGGTCATCCTTGGCAAGAGTTGCAAGTATATCTTTGTCCAAAGGAAAATGGTAAAGAGACTGTATCAAAGGACAGAGAAACCCACACAAGTTCTTTTCATGGTTAATTTAGCTTTTTCATGTCAAAATCTGCCTTGGTGGAGGGTGTAGGGAAAGCCTGAGCTGACTCCCAGCCATGACTGACAATCCTGTGCTGCGCTGTGTCTTACACATTCTCACAAGGAACGTGTTGCTGTTGTTATTAATCTGAAAGCCTCTATTTTTTCAGCTTTATTTTCTTCTGACTTCTTGTTGTGCTGTGGTGATTCTTACAGTTATCATTGTTTTGGCAATGAAAGAATTCTATCGCATTTCCTCAGAATAACTATCACATAAACTTTTTTTTTTGAAATAAACACTCATGTGCCTTTAAGAACATTTAAGTAAATAACTTTAGTAAAGAAAAATTTTCTTTAAATAAAAACCTTGCTTAACCAAGGCCAAAATACCACTTGAGATAGTCAATATTCTAGTTCACAAAATCAAAATAATCACAGAGAAGAAAATAAACAACATCAATATCTACCCCAAATATATATATTTTTTCTGTCACATCAACACCAAGATTTTTAGTAATGGTCACATATGTCATAAAAGGATTTAGGGAAGTTTGCACTATACATGTGCATGGATTTTCTTTTCTTTTTTTTTTTTTTATCAAAAAGAACATCCAATTCCTACTGAAAGAAGCCCCAGCTGTTTCTTAGGAGCCATAGAATCCATAGTAAAGATGCTTAAAGGAGTCTTACAATTACATAATGAAAAGGCAAAGTCAGTAATAAAACCATGACTTTAAAAATGGCCAAAGATTGAAGTTCTTACTGAAAAAAAAAATACTGAGATTCTCTCATACTCCAAAAGAAATGGTTATCACCATGAACTCAGGAAACAGTAGGTGCTGACAAGGTTGTCAGGGAAAAGGAGACCTTCTGCATCTTTGCTAGGGATGTACACTAATCCAGCTATCATGGAAATCTGTATGAAGATTCCTCAAAGAATTAAAAGTAAAATTCCATTTAACCCAGCTACACCTTGTATGAGTATCTTCCATAAAGAGTTACAGAGGTGGCATTACAGTAGTATATGCACACCCACATTTATTGGTAAGTCCTGTAGACTATATTCTTATCAATATAGGAATGGATAAATGGATGCAGCTTGAGACCATAATGTTTTGGGTTTTTAAAAAATCTTCTACTTATTTGTTTTAGGGTCTCACTATGCAGCTCAGACTCATAGTGATCCTCCTGTCTCAGTCTCCCTAGCGCTGGGATTACAGGAGTGCGCCACTATGCCAAGTGGAATAAATCAGACACAGAAGTTTAAATATCACACGACTTCTCTTATATGAGAAATTCAAACTATAAATAGCTTAAAGAGCCAAGAGAAAGTTATGCAATAAAAAGCAGGGATATAGGCTTTATGGAGAGGAAGAGTGGGTTCAGGGATGGGTGATGGGAACTGGGGGAGGGCAAGAGGAAGTGAGAGGATTAAGATGCATTATGTGTAGGTACCAGTTCCCTATGATGAAGCTATCTTATTATGTATCACAAGCACACTGGTACCTATAAAAAGTGGCCAAAGGATTTGCATAGAAATTTGTCACATATACATGTGTGTAAGTAGTCATGAGAATATGAAAAAAATGCTCAACTTGATTATCCAGTAAACAAATGCAAATGACGGTCAGCACAGTATAACCACTGGGACGGCTGGAATGCAGACATGAAGTTGGGTGAGGTGGAGAAATTAGAACCTGATACACTGCTGGTGGGAATGCATCATGGTGCAGCTGCTTTGGAGAACCAGCTGGCAGTTCCACAAAGGCTAACCATTTGTTTAATGGTAGCTGAGTTACCAGATGAGCCAGCAATTCCACTGAGGCGTGTGGCAAGAGAAATGGAAACGTATGTCCTCAAAAGCTACACACAGAAATCTTTAGCATTATTATTATTATTAATTTATTTTTATTTAGGACAGGGTCTATAGGATCTACAGGGTCTCATTGCGTAGATCAGACTTGTAGTGATCTTCCTGTTTACAGCCCCCCAAGTGCTGGGATTACAGGTACTTGCACCACCACGTCCAGTCTTAATCACCATCTCAGTGTACCCCAGGGGCGGGCCTGGCACGGCAGGCCAGGGATGAAACTCCTGGCCCCTGTGTCTGCCTAAGCAGGCGTTTTAGTATGTTGAGCTCTTTGGCCTTTAGCATTAACATTATAATCATTATTATTATTATTATTTATTTATTTATTTTTTGTGGAACCGGAGATTGAACTCAGGCCCTTGTGCTTGTGAGGCAAGTGTTTATCCTACTGAGCCATCTCTCTGGCCCTAGTCACATTATTAATAACAGTGAAAAAGAGGAAACAACCCAGTTGTCCATCAACTAATAGGTATGCAAAAAATAGGATATTCATATGACGGATTATTACTCAGCCATAGATAGAAACAAAGTACTGTTACATGCTGCAGTATGGATGTACCTTCCATACTCATCCATACACTATGGGGCATGAAAGGGACTACTCAAGAAAGACTGCAGACTGTCTTATCCTAATTAAATAAAAACAGGTAAGCCTGGGACAGAATATAGGTTGATCACCACTTAGGGTTGGAGTTGGGGAGGTGGTGGTGGATGCTGATCCCTAACAGGTATTGGATTGAGGGGGTGGTAAGTAGATGAAGGTATGATTAAAATGCACCGTGATTGATTGGACTGAGTGCTGCAAGATTTTTCAATGTAATAAACCTACTGAATTTTATACTTTAAATTAGTGATATATACAGTATATAAAGTTACACTCAGTAAAGCTGATCAGGGTGAATCCATTATAATTTTTCCAACTTTTCTTATTGTTGGTACTCATAGACCATGAAGATGGAACAGACTTCAGGAGTCACTGAGGCTCTCAGAAACTCAGAAACTCAGGAGGATAAGATGAACATCACATACAACAATGAAAAAGGCAGATAAGCTTCCGCAGAAGCATTATCCGTCAGAGCAGCATGGGGCTTGAACTGGAAGCCCAACTCTAGAGTAGAGGCATTGGGTAGAACTGGGAATCCTGCCTGCCAGCTGAAAAGAAAGGCAACTCAGACTTGCATAAAGCTATTTCTACAGGTCTGACCAAATAGCTCAGAGGACCAAAGTGCCTGCTCAGGTGCTGTGCCAGCCCCCTCCCTGGGACTTGCTGAGATGGTGATTGAGACTGAGTGTGGTGGCACCTGCCTGCAATCCCAGCGCTTGGGAGGCTGAAAACAAGAGGAGCACTATGAGTCTGATTTACGTAGTGAGACCCTGTGGACCCTGTACTAACTACAAAAATGAACCCAAACAAAAATAAATCAAAATTATTCCTATAAAACAGAATTTATGGACTGTTAAGCATTCCTAGCTAGCTCCAGGCTCCATACCATGGTAGACATTGCACACACACTCTTGCAACACTCACAATTGCATGGAAATTGTTGTTATGTGCATTTTACAGGTAGTGAATCTGACATCAGGTTAAGTGAATTACGCAAGGAGACAGTTTAAAAGCAGCTGAGGTGGAATTTGAACCCACCTCTGTCTGACTTTGCAGTGTTAATAACCATGCAGTGGAACTGTTTAAGAGACTGTATGTGTATTATAATCTTAACTTTTTATCTGTACCTCTCATCACATCTCTCTGGCTCTCTTGTCATTTTTGGAGTGAATGCTTGTGAAAACCTTTAGAAAGGGAGATTACTGAAATTGCCACTGACAGTGATGGCAGAGTTGCTATAGTAACCAATCCACCAAATTGGTACGTGCTACTAGGCACACACTTCTGCCTCTGTAATGCACTCAGAATGATTGGGATCCTTCAGAGATTCTGTGAACTCCCATTAATGCACGTGGAACAGGGAGTGCTGAGGGCCTAGTGTATATCTTGTGGCATTAATGTGTTTCCTCTAAAGTTTCCTTCCCTGACTCACAGATTTTTACATTATCTCTCCCAAGCTGTTCCTTTTGTACAGGATACTGTGAGATGGTTGATTTTGAGGGAGGCTCAGCACCAGGGCCAAGCAGCAGCCTGCTGCTTTGTTCTAAGCAGGATTTGCAAACAAAACTATTTTCATTTTTGGTGGCAAATGGACTCTCCCATCCTTCAATTCCTCACTCACTGAGTGCCAGACTATGAACTGATGACCATCCCTTTCCCATGTCCGCATACAAAACAGACCTTTATCTGATAAGCAGATGTGTCTGAGAGGTTACTGTACAGAAAACTGGAAGCCTGCAGTTTGGTACACAGTTTGGGGCACACACAGGCCCACGGACACACCCTCTTCCAGCCCTATTTTTCAACAATGCCTCTACATTTTCGAGTACTCTTTCTTCTTGGCTATTGACGTTTTCTCTCTTCTTCCCCCTCTCCGTTTCACTGGCCTCGCCTGTCTTCAGAGGCACCTGAAGGCACATAAGGCAGGGAAGTGAAACCGACTGTAATTCTTCAGTTCAGTTGTCTGCAGCCTCCAGTGAGCCTGTCTCCATACGGTGGCCCAGCTGAGCTCTGAGAAGTTCAGAGTCCCCCGCGCAGGTGCAATTTAGCAGCCAGCTCACAGGCACTCGGGAGCCAAGAAGACCGGCAAGGGGGGGGGGGGGGGGGGGGGGGGGGGGGGGAGCAGGAGCTGGTAGCCCAAGAGAAGCATCTGAGTTTGGGTGTGTGACACTGAAAAGAATAATTCTCTATGGAAAGAAAGATTTCATACCTCATATGGCCATCATTCTGTCTTTGAAGGATTAAACCAAAGTTACTGAGAGAGCCATCAGAAATTTTAATTTTCCCACTTCTTGCTAATGCCCTTAGTTTCACCTTTGGATTCTTCAACTTTATCCATCTCGTTTTAAAGGTCTTTTGTTTTCCTGTAGTCAGTGAACTCACAAATATGCCTCAGAGTTTTCCAGATAGGCAAAAGTGCATTTGAGTACATTTTGCTTAATGTATGGTTTAAAATTCATAATATATCAATTTTATTTTATTTTTATGATATTTTTGTTTTTAGGGAAGGGTCTACAAGATGTACGGGGTCTGATTACTAGATCAGATTCGTAGTGATCCGCCTATCTGCAGCCTCCCAAGAGCTGGGATTACAGGCATGTGCCCCTACACCCAGTCTCTATCGCTGTCTCAGCGTGCCCTGGGGGTAGGTCGCCATGACAGGCCCCAGGATCAAACCTCAGTCCCTGCGCCTGCTGGCAGGCACTTTAATCTGCTGACCTATTTGTTTGGCCCTACATCAATTTCTTTTTTTTTCTTTTTTCTTTTTTCTTTTTTTTTTTGGCGGGGGGGGGGGGGACTGGGGATTGAACTCAGGACCTTGCGCTTGCCAGGCAAGTGCTTATTCTGTTGAGCTGTCTCCTCAGCCCCTATCAATTTTAAATAACAGTCTACATTTAGTTTTTAAAAATTTATCTTTGGCGATCCTTACACAAACCCTGGGAAGTACCCATTTTACTGACCCAGGACCCAGGAAAAAGGGAGCTAGGACATTCGTGGAAGTTTATGGTTTTAAAGGCAGTCATGTTTCCACATTTGTGTTACTGCTCAGCTCAACTGAAAAGAACACCGTTTTCCAGCACACAGTCTCTCTCTGCCTCGGTTGATCTTCAGAAGGGCCCGCAGCTGCCCCTGTGCGTTGGACAGTCCCTCCGCCATGACTCTGGCCCTGGCCCCGCAGCCCTTTTTCAGTTCCTGGAAGATGCTGAGCTGCTTTCTGCCTGGGGCTTTTGCAGGTGCTATTCTCACAGCCTGGCCTCCCACAGCTGCTGCCCTGCCTGTCTCCAGACCTGCCACCCTTGAGAACTCCCCTTTCAAGGTTCACTTTTTTTCTGCAGTGCAACTCTTCTCTGGCCACTCATACGAGGTCACAGCCCTGTTTAAGGATGTTTCCACTTACAGCACTTCTCTAATCTGCAGTGTATATTGCCAATGTGATTAATTGGTGTAATATTTTATTTTTAATTTTAGTGCAAACTACAGGAAGTTAGGGATGTTCCAATCTTATTAGACTCTCCTTCTTGGGACCAACCATAAAGCTGTGTATGCCATAACAAACTTGGGAAATACAATACTCCAACTCTTGTTGGAGGTAATGTGCAGTTCATCCCCCCAAGTCCCCGCTGTGGGTGTGACATGCCCATGGACCCAGGTTAGAAAGGCTGTTGGAGGTTGGGAATGCCTTGCTTCCAGATTTGCTGCCAGCTCAAATTACACTCGGAGTTGACACAGCTGTGCACGGAATACAGATATTGTTTACTTTTATTGTTGGTATGACATGCTCTTGCCTTCTAACTAGGACATTCCTGAAACTACTATATCACCTAGAACAAAACCAGATTTTTTTTAAAAAAGGATCTTACTAATTTGATATTTTTCTTTTAAAAATACTTTTTTGTTTGCTTTTGTTTTTTTTTGTACAAGGTTTCACTATGCAGCTTGGATTTGTAGTGATCCTCCTGTTTTCAGCCTCCCCATCTCTGGGATTACGGACTTGCACTACCAGGCCCACACTTGGTAAAAGGCTCAGGGGGCCCTAGGGTGGGGCCAGTGTGACATGGGTATTGGGGATGGAACCCCGGTTCCTGCACTTGCCTAAGCAGGCACTTAGTCTGCTGAGCTATCTTGATGGCCCTGATAATATTTCTATAATTACTGACCTGAGTCTGACTATGGGAATGAAGTACCACGATTTATTTATCTATTTATTTTGTGGAAATATTTGTTTTCAATTCTAAAGGCTGACTTTTTTCTTTTTAAGATAGCTTTCTTAATACCTCTGTAAATTATATAGGACTAAATATGTAGTGATTTAAATACTTCTTAATTTGTATTTTTTTACCAACCAATATTGACCTCCTAACCTTCCATCTCTAGGATTTTCTCAGCCATCTTCTTCTACTGTTTGTTCTCTTCTCTAAGGAAGTTAACCTCTTAATTTGATTCCCTATACTATATTTCTTTATATTTTCCTTGTTGCCTGTGGTTTTCTTTTTCTCACTGTATGGTTTATTTTTTGTCTTTTCATTTCCTCATTGCTATAAACTTTCTCTAATGCCTTTCTGTTTTACTTCTAGTATTGCAAATTCTTCTAACCCTGTTTCCATTGATTTCATTTGTTGACAGATAAATTGCTCTTTACAGTAAAATGATCACATTTACTATCTCATGTGCATTTTAACTGATAATTCTTCCTTTGGTAACTTATATTCTTGCCTATAGCAAAATATTGTTTCCTTTTTTTAAAAGAGAGATAACACTAGTAATTCAAGCATTGTGATATTTTTCAAAGTTAATAGAAAAGATATAGAAAATGAATGTGTTTTCTGAAATTTTAGATGAATAACAGAAGTATAAACATTTATGGCCTAACAACTATTAAAATGGTTTTTTTGAAACAAAATGTAAAGATCATATTTTTCCAGTGGGAGTAATCTTATGTTAATAAAATATGCAGACATTTCTATAATTCTGGTTTCTGACTATCAATTTTTCATCTGAAAGTATCACCACCATGGATATTGGTCTTTGTCACAGGCACAGTGATGACACCCTCCCAGTCTGTAGTGCCCAGTAATCTAGCAAAGCAACTTTTGATTCCAGTGCAAGCTTTAAGGTTGAGTTTTATTTTTATAATTATTTTCATGGTTAAATTGAAAGATCTTATATTATTGGTTTAACTGCATTAGCTCATTCTATTTTTAGCAAGCCAATATCATACCGACAGATAAGACAATTTAGCCACTTACTCTCAGAACTAACAATTAAGTGTTAAGAATTAAGTTAGAATTCGAACTCTGCACTCTGTTCTCTTCGCTATTCTTCACTGGTTGTATAAGTGGAAGAACAAGAAGATAGGGGCTCTACATTGCCTCTACGAAACAAATGCGTGGAAGGCATTAATGAGAGTTTGCTTTTCAGAGAAGCTACTACAGTTTGCCTTCACAATGAGTGAGTATTCTTGAGGGGGTTAAGATCCCCAGCACAATGCTACCCAGATGAGATGACTGGAAAAATGACTTCTCCTTTGAGCTTCAGTGTTCTCATGCTTAAAAGGCCTCACAGGTTCTGGGAGTACTGTGGAAAGCACAGGTAACACGTCAAGCTCCTGGTGGTGTTCCATTAATGATAGCTGCTATGCCTATCGACAATCAGTGGATATGTACATAATCATCTTCAAAACTACCCACACCATTTTTATTCCATGGTGGCTTTGTCAATTTCCACATACTGTGCCAAATCCTTCGGGCCCATCTCAATTAATTGAAGATCAACAGCAATTCAGGCTGAACTCAGTATTTTTTGGATAAACGTCAGTCACTAAATATTTGGAGAAGTCAATATACTGTGAGGAGACACTGACATAAGAAAAGCCCAGAGGGAACATGTGAACATACCCCAGAGAATACTCGCTTTGGAGAAGGAAAGGAAACTCTATGGATAAACTCAATCCAGTACATTCAGCTGCCAGGAATTGTGACAACAAATGTCTTATAATCGAAGTAGTTGGAAGTACACAGGATAATATGTAGAAAAAATAATTTTTCTGTGTATAAGCATTTTGGTAAGCTAGACACATGCCTGTCAATCTTAGAAAGCCATATGCTAAACATACCTGCTGATACGATTTTCTAGAGGAAATCATTGAAACACCATTTAAACAACATTTATGCCGCATTCAAATAATGGTCATTCTACATCGGGAAGTTTTAGGTCTAGTATATTGAAAAAAATGAGCAACTTATTCATTGTTTTATTAATTACCATCTAGCTTTCTGGGATTACTACTAAAATTCTTAACTCTTATTGTAGAAATTTGAAATTTTAACTTGGCATGGTAAAGTCATTGAGACTTGAATTTTATTCAAATGGAAAGAAGAAAACAGTTTTTTCTAGAGAATAAGGTCAAAATTTTTGCCTGTTTTATAGATACATCCCATAAGCCCAACCATGATCCACCAAACAAATCCTGCCCAATTCGTATTCAAACAGCTCAAAAACCAAGCATGGTTTTTTAAGTGGTTTATAATTATCAACAGGAGAATAATTTTCATGACATCTGTGAAATGTATGAAATCTTAGTGCCTTGAATAAGGCTGACAGCATCACATGCATGCTCGTTCTTCGACACGCTGGCTCTGGGTGTTCTTGTGCCAGAAGAAGAGCGGAAGAGTTGCAGTGGAGACTTGTGACCACCATGCCAAATGAATCGCTTTATGTCTTGTTATAGGAAAAAAAAAAAAGCTAAGCCTTCAACAACGCATTTCCTTAAATTCCTTTAGAGTCAGACATACTGCTATTTGACCCTCACAACTTTTTTTTTCCCAAAAAGGAAGTCCACTGGGTCAGTCACTGTATAACCCAGCAAGAAGGATGGGGTCAGAGCAGAAGCAGTGCACTCTATGTAAGAACACTCCACGCCCTGTGCTAGGCTTAGCTGTGCAGTCGTGGGTGCAGTGCTGGACTTCTCTGTGCACCTGTTGTTTTTTTGTTCCATTTGTAAAAGAAGGCTAACGTTGTTAATCCTCAGAGCTATCATGAGAATTTAAAACAATGTTGTGAAGTGCTTAGAATATCACCTGGAGAAGAGTGGCTGTTGCAAACAAGGCAACGCACTCCTTTACTGTAGTTTTAACAAAACTCATATACTCAGAAATTAGGTAAGTGAATGTGTAATCACTAACATGTTCATAAATAGGAAAAAACACAACCATGAAATAAGATGTAAAAATGTTCGCTTTTGTCAGTCATGTACAGCAATAAAGTGCATTAATATCTACTCTAATTACCTTTTGATTGTTTGACTCTCGTACCTATGATACAATTTTGTAATCAATGATCCTGTTTCAGATAATAAACAGATTGTATTCTGAATGGCTGAGTAATTTCTGATACAAAGTCTAACTACCTAACAACTTCTAATCTCAGGGTATCAAATTGATATAAAAGGACGTAACAATTAAGAGAGTGCATGGGTACAAAATTAGCTTGCTTTGTCAAGGGTATTATTCAGTTCTTCGGAAGAAAGCCAATATACTGTGCTACATAAGGAGACACTCATAGAAATATATTGTCCTACACAAGGCGACACTCTGTCAGCACCCAAGTCAGGAATCAAACCTGTGCTTTAAGAAATCTGATGGCTCTTTCATCATCACAGGACATTTCAGCAAATAGATTAGTACAGCTGATTTTAAATGGATTTTAACATTAATTTATGTAAAAATTAAAAATACAGCATGTTGTTTACAAGTAACAAAATCATCATATGGTAGCTTCCTAGCTATAACTTATAATTTCTCTGAACTACTCTTCAGTACACAACTCCAGGTAGGACTGAATAGCTGTTGGTTAATTTTTTTAAAAAATCATTTTCAAGAATGTTTTTCTGCTACAGGTGTCTTCCTGGAGAAGGCCCAGTGGATCTTTTGGGCATTACTGATACAGATTCAATAGTGTTTTAGTGAAGTGTATCCCTTCACTTTTCCTGTTTTATAATTTTAATTCATTCAACTTTTAGTAAGAATTTAACTGCCACATTATGTGTGTGAGGTATAGTGAAAAATGTAAAATAAAAAGTTAATTATTCCTCTCCAATTTGATGTAGTTGGGACAATTAATAAATTATGCATTGTAATGTACAAGATAGGTGTAGAAACTTTTTGTAGTTACTTAAGCTAAATTAGATTACTCAGTGCTTTATATTGTAAATTGCTAACTTATAAGTCTATATTCTAAGACTATAGCTTATATTACAGATCATCAGTTAATTACTTTTAATGTATTAGCATTGCACATTAAGTTATCTTATTAAATTACAATTTCATGCTTAGAAGACATCTACATTTTTATAGAAACTTTAAAAAATAAAACTTATTTCCTTTTCAAATGATGAGTTTTATGATTCTTATACAAAAAGAAAATAGTCAAGAAATGACTTCAAAATATTTTAATTTTTGCCTACTTAAATCTTTTAATAAATTTGCAGGTAAAATTATCTATGTAGATATAAATAGACATATTGGGAGTACACTGTAATATTTTGTTACACATATACATTATAGAATAATTAAATCAACATAATGAATACATCAGTCACCTCACCTGTATATCAGTTTCTGTTTTTGATGGTGAGAATGCTTAAAATCTCACTGTTAGCAATTTTGCAGTTCATTATTACTAAGATCACTATGGTGTGTAACTGATCAATAAAACTTACTCCTGTCTAATTGAAACTTTAATCTGTTGTCAAGTCTTGCAGTGTTAATTTACTTATGTATGTATTTGAATACAAGGTGACAAGTCTCTTATTTTATTTATTGTCTTAATTGTGTTAAAACAGAGTATGAATTTGAGTGCAAATTAAGTAGCTAGTGAAAATTTTAAATTGGTTCAAATATTTGCATAAGGATCTTATATTTGGGATGCTTTATTTTTGTAGAAAATAAAACTCCAAAGTGACTTAATCTTAAAACAATCATGTTTAAATTATTATTATTATAGCAATATTTTTACTCTGTATGGGTAACATATACTCAAGGAAGTAGATTCTCTTGAAGTTATTTGACTATATTTTGGACTCACTCCAATAGGCTGGTCAGTTTTAGTTCTGGCATCTGTCTGAATTTGAGGAATGCTTTATATTCAGATTTTAAAAATTACAGGTAGATAAAAAGCAATAAATACAATGTCCATCCACTCAATTGTCTTCAATAAAAATGATGTAATTTCAAAAACAATAGATTACTACATCTATCCTACTGTTAAACTCATGTAAATCTGGGAAAATATGTTATGCTGGTGTTATAATAAATGGATTCATTTAATACTATTGATTTGCAACTTGAAGTATTTTTTTTCTACATTAAAGTTCAGATCTGGATCGTTAGTTTTGCATTGTTCCTGTGAATTAGAATGATGTGATTAGTCCCTAAAATCTGAAATGTTGCAGTTGACAATAATGGAACAAAAATTTAAATTATATTAAGTTTGAAATTAACAATAGGTTAGCACTCACTGGTTTATTTGCTATATCTTCTTTTCAAGGGAAATACAGTTTTCTTCCTACCACAGAAGCGTCATATTCCTGCAGCATCCATGACACTTGTAAGCATTCAGTGGTCAGACAACACTACATATTCTTCAAATGATGTGGGCTGGGGATGCTGGAAGGTGTCATCACAGAGCTAGGCAGCCTGGGATCACAGCCACCCATCAGGACAGCTCCAACAGGCCCAGGCTGGAGCCCTGAGTCCAGAGGAAAGTAGAAAGCTGATTTTGCATTTTGAAAGTCTACTCTGCTAACACTGAATTCTGGGACATACTTACAGATAAATGTGAACTGAGGGCCCCAGAAATTACTTATTGCTTTATATATTTATAAAGTTCATCTGCCCAAATTACTCTTAGAAGAAGTCAAATCCTAAGTTTATTATCCCTCTGGGTTTCTGAATTTATAAAAATTGCATGTTTTTTTTTAGAAATACAAAAGTAAGTTTGTTCAGAATTGTAACCATGTAGTCTGAATCTTTGTATGATAGATTTAGGGTAGACAATAAGATATATGGTAAATACAGTATATTTCAAGGTGCTTTAAAAGTGATAAAAATTAAAACAACACAATGTAAACCACAAATGCCCACTGGTGGGTAATAATCGCTACCACACTGAGCTTGTTGGCTTCATCTGGACACACTGAGAAACTTAAAAAATGAATAAACATTTAATGCCTTATTCTCAACTTGGATTCCAGGGTTCGAAGTTCAAGTACAAGTGGGTCTGGGATTCTGGATCCTGCTATGTTTTGTTATCTCCTGACACCATAAGACATTGGTTCTCTCTCATAAACACTAGAAAAATCAACTTGTGAGATTCCTTATACTTCCTGCTGGCCTAGCCCTCACACTAGTGATGCCTCAGTCCCTGTAGATAGTATCTCCCATTCTTCAAGACTTAAGTTACCGAAGAGACGTAATGAAAGCATCCTGTGACTTTTTCACTGAATTCCATAAGACTGCACAAAGTAGAAGGCACCAGCCTGCATGAGAATAAGCCATGACAAATTTGAAAACATGCACTTCCCTAATGTACCACTTTGGTGGTTTAGGCTGCAGTAGCCTAGCATCTGGAATCCTGATGCTTTATCATGAGAAACTGAGAGGATATTGTTCTCTTTTCTAAAAAGAGAAAGAAACGTTTCACTCTGACTCATTAAAAAGGATT